>JANZLD010000003.1:43226431-43246334 GCA_026413575.1 Erythroxylum carthagenense
AAATTGCAATGTGGCTTTTCAGGTTCTGAGGAATTATTCAGCTAGGCTAAATGGAGTATAGCCACTGAGGTCTGATACGGATTAGGGGTCGGGATCAGTTTGCACCTGCACATGTCTTCATTGATTGTTATTTTTTTTATTATGCTTGGTAAGAATTGTACAAAGTGTATGTAAACGAATTGGTAATGAAATGACTTTATAGCTTCAAGTGTTTTGTATCTAAAATGGGCCCAATTTTAAGGTTGAATACTAATGTTAGTAAAGATGGTAGTTTAGAAATGGAAATGTTTTTAAATGACATGGGCCCAATTTGATTTGTAATTTTCGCTTTGCATGTACCTTGTTTTAATGAAACAAAAGTTTCTTAATGAATTTTGACTGAATGATCGTTTTAGCATGCCAACCTTACGGGATACGTACTCGGATATCACCATAGATGTCGGGCACGTGTCTTGTGAGAGTGGGGTGCTACACACTAAATAAAGACGCTTCTTAGGAAGAAACCTAAGGGAAGTAAATTTCTTTTCCTTTAATTTTTTGCACTAGTTAGTTATGCATGTGTGTTTCTATGTTGGTTTGTTTCTTGTTTGTTTTAAGTTTTCAATCAATATGAGAGAGAGAATAAAACAAACACGCAAACATTTTCTCATTTCTATTACCTCTAGGATTATATAGTTATGACTAGAGAATGAATTAACTAGAGAATTTCATGGAAACTTTGACATGTACTTTACTTTTATGATTGGTCAATCTGCATTATCTTTAGAAGAGTAGTGACTAGTGATAGACAAAGCCAGTGAGATTTTGAGCCTTATTAGACTGACACATCTATGTTAGTCTCAATGTCTTTTGATGATGTGTGACCTTCATAACATGTACATCCTAACTTGGTTTTGATTTTCTATTCAAGACCACATTTTTATTACATGCATTAACATAGAAATGATTAGGCATTCTTTGCTTTTCTGAACTACATTAGCCAAATTGCTTACCCATTATATGATTTTCCTTTTAATAAGCCCCCTTGAGCTTTATTTGCCTTGTCTTTGTGTATTAACCACATTAAATGCTTTAAACCTAACCAAATATCCTTCTTAAGCCTTAAAGCTAGTGGAACATTTGTTGATTATTGAGTTTATGGATATACAAAAGTATAAGTGTGGGGGTGTACATATATGTGGGTTAGTTATAATGTTAAAATGCTATTTTATATTATATCATTGAAATTCCCATATTGATGTAGTTTCTTTCAATGTTTATATGAAAAAAAGGAGAGGGGAAGAAAAGAGAAAAGAAAAAGAAAAAGAAAAGCAAAAGAAAGAAAGAAAAATGTTTAAATAAATGTATCAAGAAGGAAGTGTATATATGTTGAAAAATTATTTATGATTAATCTTTCCTCCTAAAGTTGTATTGAATGAGTTATTTGAGTATGTTGAATATGAGGTAAATGTTGCTTTCAATGGTCACTCCCTATGATTACAAATAAACTTTTGTGAGTGATTTATGCTTAATGTGGATTGTGGTGATACAACTTGAATTTTAGTGGTGAAACATCATTTTTGCATTCGTCATAGCTAATGTATACAATTATGATGTTGATTTTTTCACTTCATGTTACAATGAGTGATACTTTTGTTTACTAGATTTAATGGCTTTCATGTTACTTGACCTAAATACATCTCACGTTACCTTTGCCTATATTATAACCTTGAAAAGTCCTTTAATGCATGATTTTGCATGTGAATCTTAGTGGTGGAGAAATGAAATGATATGCAAAATTATGGAATGTCTTGATTATAAATGGTATTTGAGTGCACCCATGAATGTATGATAGTTAAACACATTTTCTAAGTCTACCATATTAGATTGCTCAGTTTTTGAAGATCAAGTAGAAGTATTGACTGTCAAATTCTTGCTACGATTTTCGAAAGTCATTCATCTTTGTTTATGATTATGTATTCATGGAACATATGGGAAATGAGTCAATGTTTTAGGTCTTGATCTTAATTTTGATATTTTGCCCGAGAACGGTCAAAAACTAAGTGTGGAGAAAATTGATATGTGCTTACTTGATTATGAATTTATTCAATAACGTTTAGTGAATGTTGTTATAAAAATGCTTAAGATACTCACTTTTACTCATATATGATTTTAGGTATAATTCGGAAGTGAAAGAGTTAAAGTGAGTTGAAAGCACTATACTTGAGTCGTTTGTCGAAGATTTGGACACTCACTTGTCTTCATGGAGCAAGAAGAAGACAAATAAATGAAAAGAAATGAAGAATAAAGCATTAACATGTCTCACGGCTAGTTGGGAAAGTTACACAGCAGTGAGTGTGTGTGTCACAGCTGTGCAACCAAATGTATGGGCATGAGACCACTCTCACGTGCATGCACGGGACACACCCACTCACACTTCTGACATACCAAGTCACGAATGTGACCATTGATAACTCACCTTTTTTTAAAACTTAACTTTCTAATATAAAATTGAGAGTGTGACGACAAAAACATATGAAAGGTTTTAGGTGTTTTTTAGCTGGAGAAGAGGAGAGCTTCGAGAGAGAAAGAAGAGGGAAAAGAAAGCTCTCAACCATAAGAGACCCATGGAGGGATAGCTTCCCAATATCGGTCAGAGGTGACATCCATGCTGACGACCCGGTTAAACATTCCTTCCTTGTATTTGTTGTTTCTTTCTCCTTTTAAGAATTAATTGTGTTGTTTTATGTCTATTGTTTGGGTATTGTGAAAAGATGATTTGAATGTGTTCATTGAATTACAAACCCATTACTAGAATTTCAATATAATCCATAATTGTTATGTTGAAATTCATTTATAGAGACTAATGATTCATAATCATTAGGGATAACATAACTTAGGTTAATGACCCCATCATATGTGGTTGTTGCCTTGATTAATCGATTTTTCTAATTCATAATGTAGCTACCCAGTTGAATATAGAGATTGTATCTTAGGTTATTCGGTAGCTAGGTTTAATTAATGATCATATCTTAACTAATCATGACCTAAGGGAAAACTCGAGTTAATAGATCGTATTATTAACCTACGATTAATAGTTCAAGGAGAGGCAAAAGAACAATAATTCAATGAAATATGTTTAATTAGGGTGTAGTCCAAGATTGCACTAAAAAACCAAACTCCAAACAAATTTGTCACTTTCATCATTTTTACATGTTTTCTTTAAATTGCTTTTGTTAGTTAGTTTAGTTTTATTTTCTTATTTTAAACCAAACCCCCTAAACCTAAACATCAGTTATTTTCATTTTAAAAGCTAACCGAACTTTCTCTGTAGGATCGACTTAGACTCATATTGTTATAGTAGTAAGTCTAGTTTATTTTGACGTAGTGTTACAACGTGCTACTGTCAACAAGTTTTCCTATTTTAGGGCTTTATTACTAATCTTAACATGGGAAAGCTTGTTCATTACATACCAAGAAGATGAATGTTTTATTTAGTTCTTTTAGCATGATTCTTTGGAGAAGAACTTTAATACATATTTGGTAACCAAGTCCTTTACAAGTCTCTTTATTTTCTAAAAAAGGAATTGATTGAAAACCATAAGGACTTGGTCCTTTGTTTAGGTTAATAAAAAAGGTCATTGTTTCAACATCCTTGGAGGAAAAAGGGTATGTTGAGTTATTCCTCCTGGTTTTTGAAGGATTTGCATAAAAGAAGAAGTGTTAGTGGTAACCCCTGAGAAGTTTTGGAAGAAATCATAAATGTTGCAGAGTAGGTCGTCTTATTCCCAAATAGCTTCTACCTTGTTATTTTTAATAAAGGAGATACTATTAGCATTCCTTTTAAAGATAATAGCATTTAGTATTCATATCCTCTTCTTCTAATCATTAGATTCGGGGCATTTGTTTTAGCAAGGAATAATGGTTATTGAGACCTTGACTGTAGTCATAAGAGCTTGCTTTTCCTTTATCCTTATCTACTTATTTTTTTGAGTCAACATATATAACTACTTAGATTTTGTCCAAGGAATCCCTATTTTTTTAAAGATCCTAACATATGCTTGAGTTCTTGTCTTCATTAGGAGATTTTAGTTTGCTCTTATAGAACCAAGCTTTCTTGAATGCATAATAACCTTGAATTTGTAGCTCTAGTTATATTTTAATTATATCTTTAAACCTAATAAGCTTACCAAATGATTGTGGGATTTAAAAGGGTTTTTTTTTGTATGCATTCCCTATGAGGTAGTTTGTCTCAATTAGAGTGTTATCAGAGCTCAAGTGATTGGAAAAGGTTGCCCCATTAAGAGGAAAGATACTTTTCATTTTTTAAGGATTAGCCATTTCCCAATATATTTATTCTTCCAAATGAAAAAGTTCCCCATCATAGCTCAAGTTTATCATCCTTAGGATTCTAAAATAATTTCTTAGGTCTTCATTATACTGTTTAACATCGTGCCTATCTCCTTATACTTTTGTGAGGAAGATTATGATGATGAAATCACCAAGAAGGAGCTAAGGATCAGTTATCCTACTTCCTTCTAGAATCAATAAATTCTATAGTTGTGTTATCTAGAAGGCTAAATTAGCAACACATATAAAGGATATATAAATCTCCTTTAAATTAAACAAGATTTGTATTTTTAACTAAGATATGCTAATTAGGAGGCAATATGAGTCATTTTGGTCATGGAAGTATCAAAAAATACAACTATGTGCCCATTATAATGGTAAGTATAATTAGTTATTAGGGACCATATTTGTTTTAAAAAACCAAAGATTTCTAGCATAGGAGATATAATTTAAATTTGTTTTCGAGAGCCCAATAACAAAAGGGTTCCTACTATTCAGAAATTCATGTAATACCTTTTACTTTCTAGGGTAGTTTAGCCCCTTGTGTTTTAGGAAATGACAGACATTAAAGAGGGTTTTATCTAGAGCTTATAATCTTTGCCTTCCTCTTAGACCTCCTTTTTATGGCTTGCATGAACTCATTTCCATCCTATTGGTGTACTGTGTGGTTAGAAGTAGATTCCTTTCGTTTATTCTTCTGTATATTAATATTTTTCTTAACTTCAAGTTGGTCATTGGACGAGGGGGCTAGGATATTATCCTGGTAATTCTTTTTATAAAGAATTCCTTCCCCTTATGAACCTTATAACATGCTATGTACTTTTGTTGATTCTCTCCTCCTTTTTCAGTTCCCATTATAAGAGATGGTTGTTCCTGAGATATGATGAGAAGTTAAGTTCCAACATATTGTATAGTACTAATATCCTCAGCTTGAAGGAGAGCTAGTGTGTAAGAAAGTCCTCCTTCTAAACTTGTTAATTCTTCATAATCTCCTTATTTTTGAATATTTTCCTCGTGGGCCTCTTTTTTTTGTTGCTCTTATAGGGAAGGCTTTCATTAGTAGCTCACTTCCACTTTTAATTCATTTAGCTCATCATTTTCACTAAGCTATAGGATGGGGATGAAGTTAAGAAGTTCTTGCTTAATGTTAACCTCTACACAGACTCTGGTATAACCTAATCATCTAATGTCTGTTACATCTAAAAACAATGGCCTACCTATGTAGTTTACTAGGTGGATCAAACCTTTATGGACCATTATTCTAAAGGTATGTGACGGAAGTTCACCAACAATGTCATTTACTCCATTATCATTTTCCCCATATCTAGACCGAACCTTTACTTCTATAAAAGCATATGCTTGTTGTTGATATGCTAAGGTCCTCAGTTTAGGATTTAGTTCATTCCTTAGATATAATTAAACTTAAATACGAAGTAGTCTTTCTTATTGATAAAGACGTCCTCTAAACCTTCTTGTTTTTAGACTTTGAATGCCAATGGTGCATGAGGGGTTAGTTTGTTACTCCCTAATAAAGAAGCTAACCATAGCTAACCTTTATTTAGAAGCCCCATGTTAGTAGTGTGCCCTAGGCTAATGGACATATGTGACTTTTGTACTAACATTATGACTTATTAATAATATATTATGAGTTGTACTAACATTATGACTTATTAATAATATATTATGAGGTATTCTTTTATATATGCATGTATATTGATTATGTAATGTGATTTACGTTCCATGAATAGTATTAGGCTTATGTTATCAAGTATGTGACTTGATAAGAAAACCATAACATTATAATATTATTCTAATCTGTCCCTGGTCGATCGTTATTGGTGGAACAATAATGAATTAAGGCTAGTATGTGTTCTGATTGATAATCACGTTTTTATGATCATAGATATGATTTATCAAATCAGAAACATGGATATATGTTAGAGAACATATATTGGACCGACCCACAGAGAGAACATTACATGGTTTCATGTCATTAGTGATTCTCAATATGGTTTGACTTTAGTCCTCTGACTTAAAATCATCATGGTTCCCTACATGAGAAATTTAGTGTTTTGATATTAGATTAAGTTATTTTTAACTGGATAACAAGTAGTCTTATTTTGGACATTAAATGAATCATGTAGAGGGATGTGAATGATGTAGATGGGATTTGTACCTCTCTTAAATCAGAGAGATATCATTTGGGCCTCTTGACAAGTATGACTGAAGAAATGTATGGTTGTGCTTAAATGAATTGATGAGGAGTCATCAATGTCATTTGTTATAATAAGTCAACTTAGAGATCAAGAAACTATGATTAATTAAAGGTTGACATGTACCATGCCTTGTAATTAATCTTGATATCATGTTACAAAGAGACTGAGTTTGCAACCATGGTTATAGGTTAAATCGGATTACCGATCCTCATTTGATTTAGGTGGTCATAATGTCTTGCTAGAGGTCGCTTATGACTTATGGGCCTTGAAGTATAATCAAGCCCATTGCCAACATCAAATGAGCCTACAGGGTCGCACACAAAGAGTGATGTGATATGGGCTTATTCTCTTGGGCCTAATTTATTAGGCATTGAATAAATATATGTGGATATATTTATTGGGCTAGATTAAAATAAGTTGTCGAGCTTTTATTATATGAGATATAATATGGGCCGAAACTTATTGGACTTCAATAATTCTAATAGGTTTAGGATTATGATATTCTTATTCCTAATAGGAATAGGAATTAGGGTTTCTCTATAAATAGAGAAACTTATGTCTCATTAGAGGAGAGACAAAAACCCTAGCCACCTTCGTTCTTCTTCCGAGAGACAATTGTGCGACGTTTAAAAAGAGTTTAGAACGGGCTAGCACACATTAGCTGCTACCCGGATCATTCATCCTCGTGTGGATACCAGTAGAGGACATTCGTGCATTGCAGTGTCTACAAATCTGAAAAGTAAGAAATACCATTCCACGTCAAAAGGTAATTTCGTACATGTTATATTTCAGTTATACATCTTGTTGTTGTAGTATGGTCCATTGCGCTGCGTATTGTGAATACCAGGGCCATAGGTGATCCAACACCCTAACCTTTAATATTTCAAATGTAAAGACCATAACTTTACCTTTTCTTCATTAGATGAGAGGCTATATAACTCAATTATATGCTAGGAGCAATGTCTCACATATCCTACTTTAAGGTAACTCTTTTTGGCTTAGAGGAAGTAGCTAGATCTGGATTATGACAAGGAGGATCATACGAAAGTTTATGATAGGAGTTTTTGGTAGTAGCTTTAGGTGAGGATAGCGTAATGGATTAATAAAGTTTTAAGGTGTAACGAACCATTTCCATAGTGCATATGCCCGAATATCTAGAGGATATTCGAGAATATACTCTACGTGAATGCCACGTTGGAACAATCACATTAACTTATTTAAGGCATCACACATTTCATAAGCATTCAAAATGATTAAATCTTCTCATTACATTCACAAACATAAACTTACATTGTGTCATTATAATTTATAATCCATGCATATACATTACATAACATTTGAGAGTTTACTACTCTATACAAAATGTACAATATGAAAGGGGATGCTAACTGAAAACATTCTAACTAGACTCCTCAGATATCAGCTAACTAAACCTCTAAGCCATTTTGGTTCTCAAAATGACATTAAAAGAATTCTACTAGATTGCCTTAGAAGCTAGAACTCCCTTGTAACTGAAAATCAACATTGCAATTTTGATGAGTTTGTGAACCAAGTGAGTGAACCATCATCGATGTGCTCACTTAAGTCAAAACATAAACATCATAAGTATATAACCAAAGTTCAACAAGTATATCACCTTATTCGGTATCAAACCCCACATCACATTGTATCATATTTTAATAAGTACAACATGTTTACAAACATTTCATATCACCATTTAAGAACAATCCAATAATTCATCTTAGTCATTCATATGATACATGTAAATTTATAAATAAGCAAATGCATATGTGACTCCATTTCCATTTTACTTTGTTATGACCGAGCGCCTATTTATTGTCCCGTATCTAGTGTAGACACTGGGCTAATTTCATTTATTGTCGTATACCCATTGTGGATACCGAGCTCATTATTAACTGAGCCTGTGGCTCTTTGTGCATAATCTTGAGCTTAAAGCTCTTTCTCATATTGATCACTTTGGTCACAACTCCTTTATCTGGTCATGCATATCTATGTAATGAGATGCAACATTTCACATAATATGCTTTCAACACTTTTCATTCAATGTACTTATGCCATATATCAAATTCTTCAAATCTAAGTCTAGCATTCACCATTTAATTTGAATCAAATAAACATTTCATGGATAATCACACAATCAACAATTGACATTCAATTTGGAAGCACTTCCATATCCAGTCTTGAATATCAAACTCTTCGAACTAACAATGTCCGGAATTATAACAATCATATAAGTAACAATTCAATAACTAAAATTGAACCAAAAATAAATCAATCATAGTGAGAAACATCTAGGTTAAATCACAGTATGCTCTTAAAAAGCTATTGCCTTAATGATCCAGTAATGTTTGGATGTTGCTAATCAACTTGTGCATCTATAGTCACGCAATACATACATAGTTCACAAATCACTAACTTGTTTAATCATATGAATATTCAATTATACACATGCATAACTGTCATGTTTAATGCATGCTCAATTGACTTTCCAAGTATGTACTCTTATACATAGATCTTGACTATTCAATTTGTGCTTATACACCCTAAGACCATTCAAACATTATATTTTGTATACTACCATTTTGCAATCAGGTTTGTATCTTTAAGTTAGCTTGATTCACTCCAAATTCATTAACCATACTTTACATTTATCCTTGAATATTTTCATGTTCGAAAAGCCTCTTATAATACACACACAATTGTTACTTTAAATCTAGAATTTTAGTAAGCTAGATCAATACATTCACCAAACTTTTTCCAGCAATATATATTCATACAGTTACTAAATTCGCATTTATGATTACCCCATGGTCTTCAATGCTCATTCATCCATATGTTATACACATTACTAATGCCCTTAAGATCATGTTTGCATTAAAATAACTCATTTATTCCTTTAATAAATCATAAATTTTCATATTTGAACTCATCCACATCAAAACAGTCCAGTCTTTAGGTTATGACATCAATTAACTACATAAATTTATCAAGCTCTTAACCAATTAATCAAGCAACAATTTAGGCTCATTCATAGCCTTAATCAAGTCCAAATATACCAATTTAGATTGAAATTTCTCAGCTGGTTCGATATGTACACAAGGTTGAAATTAAATTTTCAAAATTTGTCATCAACATCACTAATGTGTATAGCTTTATTACTTTCAATACTTTATGAATTTTACAAGCTTAGAGACGTCACTAACACTTGAAATTTTCTAGATTTCATATCCTCTAAAGTTACTTCATTTTCAAGTTAATTTAACTTCCATATTGGTTATATTAAGGCTTACAAAATTCTGCTCACTTATGTCATTAATAGTCACTTTTTACAAACACACCTACAGCTCTAATTTTCTAGATTCAGGAATATTTTAATAACACCTATGTTTACCATGAATCCACCTTCATTTATACTTTAAATCTCAACCTAAATCATCCAGCTAACAGTTTATAACCTACTATTTTCATGCATTAAGAAAACAAAATAAAAAAGTAACCAATTCATCCATCACATTCCAGCATAACATCATCATCAACGCCTTATGCATTCCATCCCAATTTAGTCATCATCGAACTTCTATTTCAACATGCCATAAAGATCAAAATTTCACTTACTTATTTAGCTCAAGTTCCACCTCAATGATCAAGCTAACTTAGCTCTCCATGCATGTAAAATCATCCAAGTACAAGATGGAAGTAAAATGATTTCAGCAAAGGCACAATGATGATAACAGATTATAGCTATCTTTGAGCATATTTTTGTATGGATCTTGAAGTGACTATGAACAAAATTGAAGCAAAATTTAGAAGTCGTGACGGTGTGTGAGTGTTTCGGTAGTGAGAGTAAAGGAAAGAAGAAGAATGAACACAACAGTAACTGTCCCTGTAGTAGCTTAACTCATTAGGTGCAAGTTGTCACTACTATACAATAACATTTGTCACCTATGCACGTAAGTCACCTATCCTCTCCATAAACTACCACTTGTCACAATTATGTTAGGCCATTTTTCACTCAATCACTACTGCCATTTGTCACTTAATTTCCTATGCCATTTGTTACTTAATTTTCCATGCCAAATGTCACTCATTTTATAGGCTTAGTCATCCTAAATTTCTATGTGTCAACTTGTCTTGCCACTTGACATTTTTCCTATATTAAATGTACATTTTAATTCATCAATTTTTCAATTATAACAATTAATTTCAACTTTACTACTTGTAATCTATCAAACTAAAATTTAATACATAAGCAATGCACAATCAAATCATAATCATTTTAAACATTTCATAACTAGGAATATGTCAATTGAGTGTAATTTTCCTAAATCAACATTTATGTGTATATATATGCTCATGTTATGCAAGTGAATGAAATTATATCCCAAATGTGCTAATTCTTTCTAATATACTCCAATTTATGTGACTATCACTCTAATCCCTCATTAGGTTAAGAAACTAAATATTACAATTCTCCCTTAAGAAATTTCATCATCGAAATTCTTACCTAATTAATCAAATAGATAAGGGTACAGAATCCTCATTTTCTCCTCAGTCTCCCATATAACTTCCTCTCTTGAATGATTCATCCAAAGGACTTTAACCGATGAAATCACTTGATTTCTCAATTGTTTAGTCTGATATCCAACTATTTTGATTGGTTTCTCTATATAAGTTAAATTAGTTGCAATTTCATCTTCCTATGCTGGTAATACATATGTTGGATCTGACAGATATCTCTTAGGCATACTAACACGGAACACATTACAAATATGAGTCATCTTTGTTGGGAATGCTAACTTGTAAGCCACTGGTCCAACTCTCTCAGTAATCTCATAAGGAATAATGTATCTAGGGCTTAACTTACCATTTTTACCAAATCTTTACACTCCTCGCCAAGGTGACACTCTCAAAAACATCTTATCTCCCACTTAATACTCCATATCCCTCTGGTGTTGATCTACATAACTCTTTTGCCTATCTTGAGCCGCCTTAATTCGACTGCGGATCAATTTGAATCACCTTCAGGCCTTCAACAATTCGTAGGCCCTTTTCATCCTAATACAAAGGTGACCGACACTTTCTACCATATAATGCCTCACACAAAACCATACCGATACTACTGTGATAATGATTATTGTAGGCAAATTCAATAAGAGCTACATATTGATCTCATGCTCTTTAGAACTCCAAAACACAAGCTCTGAGCATATCCTTAATAGTAATGTGTTCCTATACTGGTAATACATATGTTGAATCTGACAGAAATCTCTTGAGCATACTAACACGGAACACATTATGAAAATGAGTCATCTCTGTTGGTAATGCTAACTTGTAAACCACTAGTCTAATTCTCTCAATAATCTCATAAGGACCAATGTATCTAGGGCTTAACTTACCATTTTTACCAAATCTTAGTACTCCTCGCTAAGGTGACACTCTCAGAAACATCTTATCTCCCACTTAATACTCCATATCGCTCCGGTGTTGTTCTACATAACTCTTTTGCCTATCTTGAGCTGCATTAATTTGACTGCGGATCAATTTGAATCACCTCTTGGCCTTCAACAATTCATAGGCCCTCTTCATCCCAATACAAAGGTGATCGACACTTTCTACCATATAATGCCTCGCACAGAGCCATATCGATACTACTGTGATAATGATTATTGTAGGCAAATTCAATAAGAGCCACATATTGATCTCATGCTCCTTAGAACTCCAAAACATAAGCTCTAAGCATATCCTTAATAGTCTTAATATTTTTCTCACTCTGTCCGTCTGTCTGAGATAAAATGTTATACTAAAGTTTAACATTGTATCCAATGCAATATGTAAACCACCCCAAAATCTCAAAGTAAATCTAAGATCCTAATTTGATATAGTAGATACTGGAACTCCATGTAACCTTACTATCTCATTTACATATCTATGAGCTAACTGATCCCGTGTGTTATTCTTTCACGCAGGTAAGAAATGAGTCGATTTCATCAATCTGTTAATAATGACCTATATGGCATCATATTGCCTCGGAGTCCTCAAGTAAACCCATAATAAAATCCGTAGTAATCGTCTCTTATTTCCACTTTAAAATAGGTAATGATTGTAACTTGCTAACTAAAACCTGATGCTCTACCTTAATATGTTGGCATATGAAACATTTGGCAATATACTCAGCCACTTTTGTCTTCATCCTTAGCCACCAAAAATGTTGTTTCAGCATATTTTACATCTTAGTAGTACTAGGATGTATAGAATACGCTACCATGTGAGCTTCCTCTAAAATTTCTCTTCTCAAATCATCAACATTTGGTACACATAATCTCTGCTTCAAATACAATGCATTGTCTCTCAATTCAAACTCAAAACTCAGATTTTGTTTCAACTTCTCAATAAGCTTCACTAATTTTGGATCCTTGCTTTGAGCTTTTCTGATCCTTTCATGCAATATTGGTCTAAGCTTCAATGTATCTAATAATGCTTCATTCTGCCCAAAATTCAACTCAACATTCAATGCTTTCAGTTGAACTAGGTTTGGTAACCTCGATGTCTGAATTTGTGCTACACTATTATTAGATTTCATACTTAATGCATCAGCCACAACATTACCTTTACCTGGGTGATACTTAGTTGTACAATCATAATCTTTAAGCAATTCAATCCATCGCCATTGTCTCATATTCAACTCCTTCTGACTCAACAAATATCTCAAACTTCTATAATATGTAAATATCTGAAATATCTCACCATATAGACAATGTCTTCAAATTTTCAAAGCAAATATCACTGCAGCAAGTTCTAAACCATAAACCATATAGTTGAACTTATGAGACCTTAATTGTCATGATGCATATGCAATCACTCTACCATACTGCATCAAAATACATCCTAATTCCTGATGTGAAGTACACGGCATGTCCTCCAGATCCTGTTGGAATAGCTAACACCAATGCAATAGTTAATCAATGTTTTAATTCCTCAAAACTCCTTTAGCATTCAACAGTCCATCTGAAAGGTACATTTTTCCTCAGAAGCTTTGTCAAAAGGGCTGAGATCAATAAAAACTCCTCGATAAACCTCCTGTGGTATCTTGTTAGTCCAAGAAAATTTCGAATCTCAAATACATTTCTCGAGGCTTCCCACTTCATCACTACCTCAACTTTCTTTGGATATACATGTATGCCCTGTCTAGATATTATATGACCCAAAAACACCACTTGATCAAGCCAAAATTCATACTTACTGAACTTGGCATACAATTGCTTATCTCTCATTATCTGTAAGACGAGTACACCAAAATATCAACTATGAATACAATCATAAAGTGATCTAAGTAAGGTTGGAACACTTTATTCATAATGCCATAAAAGCTACCAGAGCATTCGTCAATCCAAAAGGCATCACCAAAAACTCAAAGTGCCCATATCTAGTCCTAAATGCACTCTTTAGTACATCAACTTCTGTTATCTTCAATTGATGGTACTCTGATCTCAAATTCAGTTTAGTAAACACTCGAGCTCTCTGTAGCTAATCAAGTAAATCATCTATTCTTGGCAAAGGATATTTATTCTTTACTATCACCCAATTTAATTGCCTATAATCAATACACGATCTCAAAGTCCCATCCTTCTTTTTCACAAACAAAATTGGAGTTCCCTAAAGTGACACACTAGGCTTCATAAAACCCTTATCCAACAACTCCTGCAATTGCGTCTTTAGTTTCTTAAGTTCCATAGCTGTTATTCTATATGGAGGAATAGATATAGGAGCAGTATCTAGAATAAGATCAATTGTAAACTTCGTCTCCCTATCTGGAGGTACTCTGGTAATTTTGTAGGGAATACAACCAGAAAACCTATCAACAAGAATATTCTGAATTATCTGCTCATTTTGAACCCTTAGTTGATTAGGAGATTTAAGGATGACTTCTTTAGTGTAGCAGTTCATCACAACCCTATGTGAAGTAAACCAGTCTATATCCAAAATAAGATCTATCTCCTTTAACTGCAATACTATTAAATTAACTTCCATCTCTGCCTAATTAACTCGAATAATGCACCCTTTACAAACTTCCCTTATCACTGTAGTACTACTTACTGGAGTACTCACTTTTAAGCCAAATGTGGTGTAACAAATGAATGCGTAGATCTTAGATCTAACAATGCAAATGCTTCAAATTGAAAGACATGTAACACACTTGCAACAACATCTAGAGAATTATATGTCTCCTATTTGGTAATAGCAAAGATCCTGTCTAGGGACTATGGTTGGTTACTCTGTACCTTAGTCCTAGCACTAGGATCTGCTGAACTTGTTCTACCCCTACCTCTGCCTCTTTGTCCTACTCCACTAGTTTTACTTTACTGGATAGTCATCTAAGTCACTGAACCTCCTCTTACTCTAGATTGTGCTCCCAAAGTTGCGGGAGTCTCTAATATGATACTCAAAAATACAAACAAGCTCCCGATATCTTCCAACACTTTTCACCATGTTTCTTTTCACAATGCTCACAACGAGGCATCTGTTGTGTTTGCCCTCTAGATACTTGAACTCTATTACTACCAGTATGAACAAAATCGCCTCTCGGTCTAAACCCGACTATCTTGATCTAGTATACGATCGGAATGATATATTTTAGTGTTTACTAAATCTCCTGCCAGAATCAACTTAAGACTCACCACTTCTCTTAATTCTGATTCCTGCCTATAATCTCCTTATCCATCTTTCAATAACTATTCTATTCGAATCGAAGCAGCTCTCAACTCAACAAAACTACTCAAATTAGTGATAGCCAACCTCGTTCTGATTTTCATATTCAGTCAATTTTCAAATTGCCTACACTTATCTTCCTCAGTCGAAATCAAACCAGTAGCATACCCCTATTAATTCATTAAATCGCACCTCATACTCGGCTACAGTGAGACTTTCTTATTTTAGATCAAGGAATTCCTTCATTTTACTATCCAAGTATATCTTTGGCATATAATTCTCCTTAAAGATCTTTAAAAAATCTTCCCATGTCAGTCTACAAGATTGGGCGGAACTGTCAGAATAGTCTTCCACCATTGATAAGTAGTATCTTGGAGGAGCGAGACTGTATAGTCAAACCTTGCATTATACTCACAGTCTATCGGATTAAATACCTGCTCTATTCTTTCCAACCAACCTTCTGCCTCAGCAGGGCCTGTACTTCTATAAAAGTTTACAACCCCCTATTTCCTAAGTTTATCATACCTCTTTTCTCTCATGTCAGGAATTCTCTAAGGTATTTGTTCAAACTGAGGCACTGGAGACTCTCTATTAGCTCCTATGAACTCAAGGTCAGTTGATTCTACGACTCGATCTCCTATAGCAGATGACCTATAATGAGCAATAATTGTGATCACTATATGAGTCTCTCACTATATGTCATGTTTAAAATGCTCATAGGTGTCCTATGGATGCTAAATCATATTCTGTTACCAAAATTGTAACGAACTCTATAGTGCATATGCCTGAATACTTAGAGGATATTCAAGAACATACCCTACAAGAATGGCATGTTGGAACAATCACATTAACTTATTTAAGGCATCACACATTTGACAAGCATTCAAAATGATTAAATCTTCCCATTACTTTCACAAACATAAACTTACATTGTGTCATTACAATTCATAATCCATGTATATATATTACATAACATTTGAGAGTTTACTACTCCATACAAAATGTATAATATGAAATGGGATGCTAATTGAAAACATTCTAACTAGACTCCTCAGATATCAGTTGATCAGACCTCTAAGCCATTCTTATTCCCAAAATGATAGTACTAGAATTCTACTAGATTGCTTTAGAATGTAGAACTCCCTTGTACCTAAAAATTAACGTTGCAATTTTGATAAGTTTGTGAACTCAGTGAGTGAACTATCATCGATGTGTTAACTCAAGTCAAAATATAAAGATCACAAGAATATAACCAAGTTCAACAAGTATATCACCTTATTCAGTATCAAATCCCATATCACATTTTATCATATTTCAATAAGTACAACACGTTTACAAACATTTCATATCACCATTTCAGAACAATCCAATAATTCATTTCAATCATTCATATGATACATGTAAAGTTATAAATATACAAATGCACATGTGACTCCATTTTTATTTTACTCTATTGTGACCGAGTGTCTATTTACTGTCCCATATCTATTGTGAACATCGGGTTCATTTCATTTACTATCCCGTACCCATTGTAGATACTGGGCTCATTATTAATTGAGCCTGGGGCTCTTTGTGCACAATCCTAAGTTTAAAGCTCTTTCTCACATTGATCACTCTTGCCATAGCTCCTTTATCTGATCATGCATATATATGTAATGAGATTCATCATTTCACATAATATGCTTTCAACACTTTTCATTTGATGTACTCATGTAACACCCTAATACCCCCTAAGAAGATATATGGATGCCACATAAAACAAGCATAGAATTTACCAAGATATTGCAGCAAATCCTAAAAAAAGGAAACATAATTCACATTTCATTCAAATGTTAAGTTATAAACAGAACATAATTTACACATTATATTTATCAAATATATGCCTTAAATTCAAATCCATCCT
Source organism: Erythroxylum carthagenense (assembly GCA_026413575.1). Lineage (NCBI taxonomy): Eukaryota > Viridiplantae > Streptophyta > Magnoliopsida > Malpighiales > Erythroxylaceae > Erythroxylum > Erythroxylum carthagenense. The sequence continues at coordinate 43,243,607 of JANZLD010000003.1, forward strand.
GTATTACAGTTATTACAAACCATTTACACAAAATACAAATATGTCTCGTAATTTTAAATACAACTCAAAAACTTAAACAAAAACATCTTCCAAAACATAACACATCCTTCTTTGGCCACTACAGTTGTCCTAGCCTTAATCCTTTATATCGAGATCTACACAGAGAAAAACTACCGTGCAAAGCATATATCCCAAATGTATCAATTCTTCCTATATACTACAATTCATATGGCTATCAGTCTAATCCCTCAATAGGTTAGGAAAATTCAACTATTACATAAGGTGAGTTGTACTATGGTGCCTGAGGTTTAGAGATGGGTTGAGCTACCAAAGAAGGAGGCTGGCTATTAATAATAAGGGTAATAATGGATCTTGAAAGATTGGTGAGTGGAGGAAAAGTTTTGAAAGGGAAAGAAAATCATTTATAAAACCAAACTAGGGTTAGAAACGAAATTTATAAGGCAAGTTTAAGATGGGCGGTTTCCATACATTAAAAAAGTTAGGAACTAACTTAGCAAATAGGTGAGAAATAAAGAGGAAAGATATTTATCAAAATAGGAAAAAATCACAAGGAAAACCAAAAGAGCAGGGGAGTGCAAGAGAAGGAGAGTAGGAAGGTAAGTAAGAAGGCTAAGAAAGGAAGAACAAAAGGGGATGAGCTAGTTTAGAGTATTATTGCCAAGGGAAGCAGCCACGGAAGAAGTCATCCACCATCCAAGATCCATTCAAGGATTAAAGGAAATGTGACGGTTCATAATTCTTGATATTTCTTCATTGATCTTAATGGAATCTTATATCTACCTCAAATTTGGGGGTTACTTATGATGAAACATTGTCAGAATATAATAAGAGAAAAACAGTTCAATGATAAAGAAAATAATTAAAAAAACCTTGTTCTAGTTCACATTCACTTTGGGAATTGTATTCTAATCATTGATATAAGAATAAACCAATTTATACATTGAATATTAACCATTATAAATAATTCTTATCTCTTGTTAATCACAGTTAATTAGAGAGAATGATAATCTAATTGATTTTAGCTACTGAATAACCCTTTCTTTGTGCCAAATATTCAATTTAGTAGTCGATAAAAGAACTAAAAAGATTGATAAGAATAATAACACAAACACAAGCAATTGCATTTAATTAATTATTTGTTCTCCCTAAGAACTCTAGCATAGAAATTCACCAAACCTTCATTGTATCATATATTAGAGGGATTAAACAATGACAATTTTAGCATTTACTCTAGCAATAGATTTAATAAAATTATAAATTAGTAGTTTTTTTTGGAAATCAACTGAAACAATTATGTAAATATTCATAAAAGAACATATATATTCAAGATATAAATTGAATAATAAAAATAAATCAAATCTCCAGTTAATACTTCCCAAGGTATTAATTTCCTTTGACCAACTGTAGAAGATTAGCCACATAAGGCTATTTATGAGACAAAGGAGTAAAAAAAAGAGAGAGAGAAAGGTAAAAAGGCTAATTCCCTAAAGCCATAGAAAAATTTAAGACCAAAAACGCCTTTTAGAAAGTAGGGATTTAAATTTTTTTTAAAAGAATAATGAATATAATAGTGTCATAAAAGGCTAAACAAAGATTTTTCATAATATGTACAATAGCATCCACAAAATGAAGACAAGTGATAAAAGACAAAAGTTAAAAAAAAAACTAGGTTTAGAAGTAGGACATTAATAATCTTGTTTAGCATAAAGGACAATTAATCAATTCTCCGATTGATAAATTATTGTTGGTTGAAAGAGTGCTTCTCTTTATAAATGAATATATGTGTTCTAATTTTTCGATGTATAGCTTGTAATAGCCTCTCCTTGGTGTTGGCATTGTCATTGAATATCCTTTGGTTTCTTTCATACTATACTTCAGACACTAGATAGGTGAAAGCTAGCCTAAAAATCCACAAATCCTCTTCAAAGTTCATCCTGGTGTTCAAATTTCATTTAATGATGTCAGTCCAAAGAATAGGGGGTTGTTAATATTACAGAGCTAAAGAATTGCTTTCTACAGGTATCTACTACAGTGACATTGAAAGTAAAGGTGTTCAATTGTTGGACCCCGAATTTTTAGTAAAAATTAGAAATACTCAAAAGTGAATGAGTTAATTGAAATAGAGTTGAAAAGCAAGAAATAAAGAAAAAAAGTGTGAAATTTTGAAAAAATTAAGAAAAGTTTGACTTTTTGGTCATAGAGAGTTGACTTTTTGATTTAGGCATAATTTGAGATAATGATCTTCATGAAAATTGTAGCTTCTGTTGAAAGCTTTCTGTCGCCATAAAGTATGATATTTTTCGATATCAGAATTGAAAGTTATGATTTTCCGAAGTTAAAGTTATTTTGCTTTGTTTGGAAAAAATGGTATTAAAGGTAAGTTTGTGTGTATGCTGTGTTTTGAGGCAAATCGCCAGATGGATGTGGTCTGAATTGGAGTAAATGGTCTACATGAAAGTTGTAGCTTATATTCCCAATTTTTTATTGCCATAAAGTATGCAATTTTTTGATATCGGGGCTAGGAGTGATGATCGACTGAAATTTGAAAGTTGTTTAGGAAGAGTTGATTAGTGGACAGAACCTTTGATTGAAAATTTGACTTCCTTAGAGGCCAAATTGATTTTTTGTCTTTCATGAAAGTTGTAGGTGTCTTTTTGATCTTTACATTGATATAAAATATGACATGTTTGGACCTAGGAGTTGAAAG
>JANZLD010000003.1:43249401-43260725 GCA_026413575.1 Erythroxylum carthagenense
TATACTGATATTATGTCCTGAGGTTTAATTGTTTGAGATATATGTGCGACTCTGTTGTTATCTAATTGTCAATTTGTTTTCTTTCCGTCTAATTATAGGTTTCTGTATTCTCATTGAATTGAATTGTTCTAGCTACATGTCTGAAATTCGGGTTTAGAAATGCAGAATGTGTTTATGATTAGATTCTATAGGTCAAATCTGGTGATATGAAAAAGCTTCTCTTACTGCTCTTTTGTTGCTTAACATTCTGAATACCAGCTAATAACGAATGTGCTATAACACGTTTGCACAAATGACCTATTTAATCAACTGTTTGCAGATTTTACTGTCACCAGCCCAACATCTTTAAACTGAGGCTAAATTGGGGTGGTTCAATGCCATCCAGTGGTATTGCACCCAATTAGTCCATTAGACTTAGTTATTTGTCGAATGTTATGACCATGCCAATACCTTAATTTACTTCTCTTCTCTTTTGTTGGGTGGTTGTTTTATTCATATTCCTCACCTCAATATGGCATGAAATCTATGTCGTCATTAGTTTCTTGTCAAGAACAACTTACATGAAGAACCTGGAATAGTTTTATACATATAACTATATCATTACATCTTCAGTTGTTTATTGAAGTTTTGGAATTTGTGTAGGAAGAGAGGAAATGGTTAATTCTGGACTAATAAATGCCAACCCTATAGTTTACGAGAAGAAAGAACGGAGGGTTCGAAGTGCACCCACCTGCAATGATGAGTACACTGTTGAACCAATTGATCAACTGGAAGTTTTTGATATCCTTCTCTCTCGCCCTGATCTTATCTTTTCTCCTTTATACTCTGATGAGTCTTCATCTGTAGAAGCTTGGGCATCTAAATAAAGAAATATATTGCTGTTGTTAATATATGATTTGTTGTGGTAAATTTGATCAATGTCTTTGTAGAATTTTTATATATTTTATCAGTGCGATGATGCAATGGATGGATAATTTTGTAGAGTTTTCTCTTAACATTCTTAAATCATATAAGGGACATAAAGGATCCGGAACATCCTTATTCTTTGGAGGAACTCAAAGTGATAACAGAAAATGCAATTGAAGTAGATGACAGGCGTAGTTATGTGAGGTAAGCAATGCTTTACACTCTTTAATTTCTATTATTCAGAATGCTTTCCTTCGTATTGAGTTTTCTTCCTTATTATTCTTATTTTCAGAGTGACCTTTACTCCAACTGTTGAACACTGTAGCATGGCAACAGTTATTGGTCTGTGCTTGCGTGTGAAACTTATGAGAAGCCTACCCTCCCGTTATAAGGTATCATGAACTTTTAATCTTGTTATTTAGGAAGCAATTATAGGTTGATAGCAATTGTGAATGCGTGCTAAATGTTGCTAATAACCATTCTATTTATGATGACTTTTAATAGCTATCGAGCTGACTGCTGGTTATATCAAAAGTAGTTACTAGTCATTATTAGTTTGCAAATTTCATCTGGATTTAATTTTAGTAGGAGCCCGCCCTGTTAAAAGTGTTGGCTAATTGCAAGGAGAGTTTGTTGGAGAGAGAAATAGAGGGTGATTGAAATTATTTATAAATTAAGAAAGATTCTAGCGAGCAATTGCAGAGGAGGGACGCTGAATACCTTCATAACAATGTGGAAGCAGCTGAATGCATTTTTCTGATATATATTGATACCGAGATGGTAATCAAAAGCTCCCCATTCTATGGATGTTGACTTAATATTCTAGCAAGAAAAAACTGAGGGATATCCATAGCTGATATGATATTTTAATCTGGCTTGTAGACTAGTTTGGATGCCAGAAGGTCTTATATATGGTGTTCAATGGACTTTTACCTTATATAGCATTGTTTCAAGCATTTTCGGTCATTTGTTATGAAGGAATGTCAGTATTCATGTCATAAAATTTTCGGAAATAATTATCTGAAGTGAGGTTACAGGTCTGAGTCTACAAGTTAAATTTAATAATCTTTGTTTGTTTACTATTTCCTGGTCCTGTGAAAGTCCTTTTTCCTTAGCACTTTAAGAAGTATGCCATTTCCTTTAATGTTTTAAGAATTATGCCTCTTCTCCCATCTTGAATAGCTCATCCTATTTTTTCTTTTAGGTGGATATTAAGGTTGCACCCGGAACACATGCAACTGAAGCAGCAGGTACTATAGCTCTTTTCTTCTCTCCATATGTTGACATGGTTGCAAGTATAATATGGACTTGCACATCCTTTTCTAGTTGACTAGTCATTGCTGTCAGTACTTGGCATGTTTTAAATTTTACTTATGGTTTTGGCCTATTAATCCAAATTACTATTTGAATCTCAACACGATTCTATGCCCTGAAGATTGTCCAGTGAAGATTTTAGAAACTGTTTGTAGTCCATGATTTTGATTTGTGAGTTCTAGAATCACTGTTACTTTCCTTTCCTTTTTAATTTCTTTTTAATCACTGTTACTCTCCAGATGATTTACAAGGAGGTAAAACCTCTCAGGACAATGGAGATATCAACGCACTAGCAATCCTAACATAGTACTTGTTGATGATTACACAAGTTACTTGAACTCTAACTCTCACAGTAAACATGCTATTTACATAGCTACAGTTCAATTGTAAGCTGTAGCTTATCTTTGAATGGTTCAGAACACAACTTAGCTGGGGGGATCATCAGTCTAGTTATGTCTCCATCTTGTAGCCATTATAGGGGGTAATAAGCTGATGTCCACATTGGAATGATAATAGCTCTTATCCTCTCCACAGTATTACAGTCAAATATTCCTTTGCAATGTGTTTTGCTGTTGAAGATGCTCTCATTCCTCGCTTGGTAGCACAGAAGGATATTGCTTTCCTTTTTGCTATTCCTTTTTACTCTGCCCTTGAATTTGCCGTCATTACTTCGAGACTGTAATTCCAGTCATGCAGGTGGTATTCTAACATTTCTCGGTGGTTAGTTGTATCTGTTTTTCGCAGCTGATCCTTTATTTACCCCTTAGCTTCTAGGAAGGGGGAGATGGATGATGTTACAATTAAGTTGATTCTTATTTTCATAATCTTTGTTGCAGTTAATAAACAATTGAATGATAAAGAGCGAGTTGCAGCAGCATTGGAAAATCCCAACCTGGTGGATATGGTTGATGAATGCCTTGGTGCGTCATATTCTTGAGAATGTTGGCATGTCAGGTGGAAACAATTCTGTGTGCCGTTGCCCGCTTGATGCCTTTGCCTGTTTATGCATAGAAAGTATGGTTTGTGGTGTAGTCTTCTAGTCCGAGGCTCTTTCTCTGATCCATGGGAGTACTTGGCTTTATTTGCGAATTGGCCACGTTTAATGCATTATCCTTAATATATATGTATGCTTCTGTCATAAAGTAATGCAATGCTCAATTGAGTTGATTTATTAGGAATTTAAATGGGAATTGATTTTTTGTTTAGCACTTTGATTTTACTAGCCTCCACATGTTATGAAGGAATTCACCGTCTTGAACCAACAGGTTCTCGCATAGCTGCTGTGCCACTACAGAAACTATTATAACAGTGAATTCATTTGCTTCTTAATACAATTTGTCAAATTAAACCAATAATCCATATGAGAAAGTACCCTAGTGTTTTGGGGGTAAAAATTCTCAAATTAGCAAAATACCTAAAATTCAGGCATTAATGAAGTGGAATAGATGAAAGAACTCACTTATTGGTCGTAATTTGAATAAAAAAACACAAATGGGTTAGAGAATGAGAGGGTGCGACAGTTGGTGGTGGAAGGAACGAAGAAAATTAGAGAAAATGAAGAGGAATAGGATCTTTAGAACCTATCGTAGACTTACACGATCAATTACATGATCCTGTAATTGACCATTTGGGATCTAAATTCAAAAAAATTGGACATGTGGGTGTGGGTTTTTGCCAACTTACACAATCATGTACACACTTGTAACTCACTATGTAATTGTACATAGGCATGTCTAAAGAGCGTCTCTCTTTCTGTGATCATGTGAAAAATTTTAGAAAGCTTTATGTAATATGTTAAACTAAAATTTGTATATACACAGGCATATTAGTGGACGGGTATATGATTGTGTATACCATAAAAAAATTTAAAACTCTGAAAATTTCACAAAATTCAACACACACATACCATAATACAAAATATTTGCATAGTTAAATAAGGATGCTCTCTATCCTAACTTAAAACACAATAAAATCAATAAAATCCTATACTAACACCAAAATGGAAACAAAATGAAATCTATCCTAACTCTTAAGTTGTCTCCCAAGTAGTACTTGTTTAATGTCGTTATCTTGATGTACCTTCATGTTTACCATCGACCTGAGTCTATAATTAGTAGCTTACTTCTACCTGCTTCTTCACATAGTTGTTTATAATCCACATGGAATAAGATAATAATAAAGACATAATGTATCAAATCAATAAATACAATTTACTTCATTAATACTCTTTTGGACAACAAATGTTAATAAAATAAGGAATAATAAAACTCCCTAAATTTTTAGTTGACTCAAACAGTTTGTCTTGTTGAAAATAGAAACCATCTGTACTTATTAAGGTGACTACCAACGATTTATCAATAGTTTCCTTATTTGACTCTGCCTTATTTTCTTCCTTGATCACCTTAGTCTACTCTTCTACTTTTTCTTTTTGGATAGGGGTTTCCTCCTCTTCTTCTTCCTCAATCACCTTTTGTCACCCTTCTACTTCCTCTTCTTAGATAGAGGCTTCCTCCTCTTTTTCAACCTTTACTTTCTCTATCATCTACTCTTCTTTCTCTTCTAAAATAACAGATAACTCTTTGTCCTTTTCAACTATCTTCCCTATCATCTCTTCTTGGATCAGTCAATTGTATGGTAACACTAGTTTCTTTTAGTGACCCTAAATTTAAAGAAGTGTATATGGAATGAGGTATAACATTAATTGATGCTCCTAAATCTAACATGGTCAGCTTAATCTCAGAGCTACCAATTCTGTAAGGTAAAGTAAACATGCCTAGGTCCTTACATTTAGGAGGTTTTTTTTTTAATGCAGAAACAATTTCACTTATCCTAATCATTTCATTGCCTCTTAATTTATGCTTGTTGTATACAATTCCTTAAGGAATTTTGCGTGCTTCAGTACTTGCTTGATCACTTCTAACACTGGAATATTCACTTCAACCTTTTGAAAGGTCTCTCATATCTCTTTATCCTTATCCTCCTTATTTGACTATGCTAACCTGCTAAGAAGAGACAGAAGATTAGTTTTTTTCAACAATTGAGAATTCAACATTTGCCTTTGAGCTTGATGGGATATTCCTTTCTTCTTAGAGCTCCTTCTCAATGTCTTCTTCATTAGCCATTCTTTGAGTAATTCTTTCAGGATCCCTAAGCTCCCTACCACTCCTTAAGGTGATTGCACTAACATTCTTCATATTTTTCTCAAGTTGTAATGGCAGTTTTTCTCCTCTTTGAGCTTTTAGATGGTTTATCGCCACTACCATCTAGCTTACTTGGTTCTCCAAATTAAGAATGCTAGAATTCATCTCCTAAAATTTAGATATGGTCTCCTACTGAAATTGCTACATACCCTATTGCAACTGCAAAGTGTTAGTTACAATAGAATTAACCATATCCTCTAACGATGCACCTGAGATAAAGAAGTCTTGTGGCCTTGATTCAAATGGCTGTGCTCCTTACGACCGATTCTAGAAGTAATTCTACTACCTGTTTCCCCCATAATTCAAGTTAGGGTGATCCAACCAACTTGGGTTATACGTCAGGGAATACGAACTGTACTGGTTGGGAAATTTTCCTCCCGCAGCATTAACTTATTCCATACTTCCCTCTCGTAATGTTGGGCACCCATTAGTCTGATGGCTTGTATTTGAACATATTCCACATTACTTTTGCCTATCCAATTGCAATTTGTCTAACTAAAGATGATAGCTTATCTAAACGATGTTCAATAGATGAAGTACTTACCTTATTTACATGGTGAACATAATTGCGAGTGCCGAATTATTGAGCATTAACAGTTATGTGCTCAATTAAATCTTTTCACACAGTGCCCCACCACTCGCCATATCAAACAAAATCCTCTCCATAGGTAGAAAACCTTCATAGAAATACTGGATAAGAAGTTATTTTGGACTATTATGGTGCGGACAACTAACACACAGCTTTTCGAAGCGTTCCTAGTACTCGTAAAGGGACTTGTCATTATATTGCTTTATCCTATAGATTTCCTTTCTTATATTGGTTGTTTTCGATGTTGGAAAATATTTTTCCAAAAACTACCTCTTCATTAATGAGAATAGGAAAGCTCTCAATATAATCTACTCTTCTGTCACCTTTGGAAGTTTCATACTATGACAGACCATATCAAGCTTTTTAAGATGCTTATGAGCATCATCACCTACAAAACCATGAAATTTGGGCAAAAGATGGATTAGGCCAGATTTAAGCTCAAAAGCAACATTTTCAACAACATTTGAAAAAGTGGTGCATAAAGCCCTTTGAATCAAATCTGAAACAACCAACTCTTTTAAAGTTCTTGGATTGGCTATGGATTCGTCAAGTTCAATTCCTTGATGTATTCCCTGAGTTGTTAAGGCTTCACTATGCAACCTCCACAATGTCCTTTCGATCTTTGGATCAAATTATAGAGGTTCTCTATGTAGAGATCTTGTTACTACCATACACCGAAACTAACAAACATGTTAAAGTCAAGAAATAACTAAAAGAAATGATTATAAACATATATATACACAAAACACCAATTAAAATCAAAAGCAAAAACTAAAGCATCACACTCCCTAACAATGCTGCCAAAATTGGTAGCACGTCGTAACACTATACAAAATAAATAAACTTAAAACTATAGCTATTGATAAGTTTAGGTCGATCCCACAGAGAGTGCATGTAAAGCTATTGCAATGAAAGAAATTAATGATTAGGATATGTTTGGGTTTGTTTTGATTCAAATAACAAAATAAAATGAAATTAAACTAATGAAAGTGAATTAGAGCAAACAGTTAAAAATGATGGAAGTGATTAATGCACTTAGGATCTGGTTCCTGATTTAGTCTCAGCCTACACACAAATAAACATTCATCATTGCATTATCATTTTCATACATCTCTTAGAACTATTGATCGTGAATTAATAACTAGCTCTATTAATTCTAGTTTTCTCATATATTGTGTTTAATCTTTATATCATTAATTAAACCTAGAATAAGCTCTTTAGATTTAGTCAGACAACAGCATTACAATTAGGAAAACATATCAATATAAGCAATAACCACACAGGTTCGGGTTATTTAGTTTATATTACGTTATCCTATAATACAATTATTTAACACCATTAGTTGTCACAAATAAATCTATAATACAACGATTACGTATTATATTTAAGATTCTAGCAACGGGTTCATACACAAATAATCTATCGAGAATGAGAATAATGATTATCCATACATAAATACCTAAATAAATAGATATTGAATAACATAAACAATTCTTAAAGAGAGAAAGAACAACGATGCATAATGACGATATGCTTAAATGTGATCTTCGGCATCAATTTCACCTCCGAGTCAGAATAGGGAAGCTTAGCCCTTTATGAGTCTCCAAATAATAAGTGCTCTGCCCCTTCATGAAGTCCTAAAATGATTCTCCCTTTATTTGTCATCAAAATGTTCTATTTCTATAAAAATTAGGTTTTTGGGCATATGCATGGTTTGATACACGGTTATTTATCAAACTGTATAAGTAAAAAAAAAAAGTGATACTCAAGAAGATACACATGTATCTTCCCATGTATCTAACCATGCAAGCCAAAATTTATCTTTCGAATATTTATATGGTTGTATAAGTATATAAACGATCGTGTATCCCCCAAGTTTTGATGAATTGTTGTTCTTCTTATAATTTCTTGTCTAATCCTCACCTTAATCCATCTCCTTCTTGTTCTACAGGAGTAATTAAGTTTAAACATCAAAATCTTAGCTTAATGAATGTGCTCTTAACTCATTTTATCTTTTATGCTTCCAAATTATACCTAAAATAAAATATGAACTAAAATGAGGATCTTAATCATTTCACAACTACAATCACTAAGTATTATGAAGTGAATATATAAACAATTAAGCACACATTAGTAATTCTATAAGATTTAACTAAATAATTTGGTTAGAGAAGTTAGGATTAGTTGGTAGTAGACTAAAGGTTAGCTACTAGCATACCATAGGAGTCTCCACGATCCAGTTAATCAACAAAAATTGCATCATAAAAGATCAATCTGTTAAGGTTTTATAGGGATTTGAGCCTAGATATTAATTTCTGATAATAATAGTTTTCTAAGTGAATTCAACTATCTCTGTGTTTGTTATCATTTCTTATGTCTTTAATTATTTATTATTTATTTTCTTTTTATTAAAAATTTTAAATCAATCCTTAGGCTAGATAATAGAGGAAGGGTAATTACTAGTATTCATTGTCTTTGTGGGATCGACCCATATTTGTTGGTACTAGTTACAGGTACGTCGTACACTTGTGGTTTATTACAATATTAATCAACTCACAAATAGGTCAATCAAGTTTTTGGTGCTATTTTTAGGGATCAAACTCGGGTTGCTCGCGTGACAGGCGAGAATAGTCAACTGTTTTATTTTATTTTCTTTTAATTTTACTTTTGTATTTATTTTCATTTCTGTTGTTATTTTATTTTATTGTATCTTGTTGTATTTGTGGCTTATTAATTTAATTATTTTTTGAATTTCTCTACTTGATCTTAAGTTTATGGTTTATTATAAGAATTATGATTCATTATCATAACCACAACTCACAATGAAAGGATGGAGCAGACAAGATTCTTATGGGAGGTAGAATATGTCTTTGTGATTTATATCATCACCATCACATATTTTCAAAGGCTCAACTGATATTCAGATCATGTAACGACATTGGTAGGAGTCATCAGTACAGTCATGAATGTCGAGCACCTACTTATACATGAGAACAACTGAGCATGTACAATCAACCTCAAGGTGCGCTATGTAAGAATAACTACAATTCAGACTGGAGCAATTCTTATACTTTTGGATGGAATGATTACACTCCAGCTAGATATTTACGACACTAAGCACCTCCAATTAACGAGGCAACTTTGGAATATAAATTAATGGAAACCTTTACTAAAATGAAATCTAACTGACACAAATTTGAGAGTGAAAAAAAGAAAATGGATATCTTCATGATTGAAAGGGCAATTTAAAAAGAGGTAACTACTACTCTAAGAGATATGATTGATTATATTCATGAATCAAACATAAGGCATTAGGAAACAGAGGCTTGTATATAAAATATGGTGAATCAAATCGATCAGCTGATGGCTATATTATTTGAGGAGATTCAAGGGAATTTGTCCATTTCTACTAAAACTGATACTGTCGATAGAGAGGCAATCACCCTTAGTAGTGAAGAAAAGCTTCCTGAAAGAAGATGATGAAGAAACTTTCATCCAATAAGAGAAAGAAGAGGAGTGCCAGAAGGTAATTGAATAAGAGAGCCATAAACCTCTATCCAGGAAGAAGAAGAGTGGATAGAGGTGGTTGAGGAAGAATTGGTAGAGGAACCAAGTAAAGTAACTGCTAATGAGGTGGTAATGACCTTAAGTACGGAAGGTTTCCACTTTCGCAAAGGCAAACTTTTAGAGTTAGACGATGATACAGGGAGTTTTGATATTCCTTATGTTTTTAACAATTTGTTATTAAAAAGGGCATTAACGGAGTATATTGGTTTTATTAATCTAATTAATTATGTCCTTTTAATTATCTTACAATAGGTTGCTTGTTTATAGCCTATGAAACTACTTTGTGGAGAAAAAGGTGGAAGCAAGTCGCTGATCATAGATCCGAGAAGACGCTAAATATGCAAGTGACGTCGAGTTACCAACATTAAAGAAGCGTTACATTGGAGGCAACCCATGAGTTAATTTTAATTTTATTTTAATTTCTAAATTTTAATTTCATTTTAGTATAGGATTTATTTTCTATTATGTTAGTTCTTCTGTTTCTTTTTATCCTTTTCTTTCATATTTTACAAGGATGTTATTCTCACATTAGATGGATAATAATCAGAGAAATCGTCATAGTTAGGAAAGTACCTACTTAACCCTCTCACTTTTTCATAAATGCTTATATTGTGTACATTGTGGACAATATATAACTTTAAGTGTGAGGATGGGTTTAATGAATCTTAACATGATTTCTTTAAGCTTATTATAATCTTGATTATAATATTTTATGAACTGATGTCTTGAATTAGTTGAAATATGTCCATAAATACTATATGTCGTTGTTGACTATTGATTTGAATTGGTATGCAAAAAGGATGATGGTTAGGATAAAATTACTTTTCTAAGTCATATTTTCTGTAATCGTTGAAATATTCAAGTTGAATGAAATTGCATAGTATTTACACATATATACCATTTTTTCACGAGCTTTTGAGCCTAAAAAATAATTTTTCAAAATTTTTAAAAGCTCTTGTTATTCTTTTATGTGTGTGTTATCATGTATAGTAGGATAATTTTAGAGCTTGCTTTTATTATGTATAGTGAGACCATATTTGTTGATTTAAAAGCATAAAAATGATGAAGGCATTTAGATTTACCAACTTGCTTAGCCTATTTCTTTAAAATTACCATACCTTAAATTTAACTTTAGGAATAACCAAGTTGAGCCTCACCCTTTTTCTTTAATTAACCTGAAGTATATACCTTCATCCTATTTTTCTTTAAAGACCTTTTTATTTTTTTTAACCATGAAGGTTATTTACATTATTTACTTGTTAAGACTTGAAATTTGTGAAAAGTTCAATATTTGTTGAATTATGGAAAAATAGGAAAAATAAAATTAAAAAAGAATTAAACTTATGGCATCAATAGAGTTACATTGAAAGGACCTATGTATTTTATAAACAAGTCTTGTACTATTTCTTTAAGTAAATTTTCTTTAACTTAACCCTTTTGTTATCCCATTCATACCTTACCTAAGCCCTATTACAACCTGTATAAAAACCTTTTGATTTTTATTTCTAGTTTGGATATAAGTGGTGGAGATATGATTTTATTGCATATGGTAAGGATCCTGTTATGCATTGATTGAGAGTCTCTACACTTTTTGTAACACTCCACTCCCACGTGACCCAAACCCGATATCATTGGTGATATCCGAGTCCATGCCCCGTGATGGTGGCGTACTACATCAGTCGGTAGATCTCAGTAAAAACCTTTTTTTACTCAAACATTCATTCCATCAGAGCCATTTACTTTTTTTT
>JANZLD010000003.1:43305894-43324474 GCA_026413575.1 Erythroxylum carthagenense
AGCATATATATATATATATATTGCACTTACTTAAACGTACGTAACAATTGTATCATTTTTTGCTGTCTCTAAATTAAATTTTAATTAATGTGCAGGGTTCTGTGTCTGTTAGATTTCAATTACATGAAACAAGCTTCTGCTTGGTGTGCAGTCACCTAGCTTCCGGGGGTAAAGAGGGAGATGAAAAGCATAGAAACTCTGATGTAGTTGATATTTTGACCCGAACGTGCTTCTCTAAAGGCCATTTTCTTGATTTGCCGCGAAAGATTCTGGACCATGAGTACGTCAAAAACTTCATTCACAAATTAATTAGAGTTTGGTTCCGCCCAAACAACTAGCTTTATTTGCTAATTATTTAATGGCATTGATAATTTATATTATATCATGAATAATTGTGGGTTTGAACTTTTCCACCAATGCTCAATATTATAAATATCCGAGTAACTGTCAAAGACATGGGTCGATTGTGTTTTAGAGTTACATGGAGCTTTCAAAATCGAATGCATTCATTTTTTAACATGAATTATGTTTTCATAATTTAAGCCAATTGGGATTAACACAATTTCTTTTTGATATATAAATTAACATGGCAGCCGAGTAATTTTGTTTGGAGATTTGAATTATAGAATTTCACTTCCAGAAGCAACCACACGAAAACTAGTTGAAAACAATGAGTGGAATGCCCTGCTAGAAAACGATCAGGTACGTACATAACCTTAATAAGATCATTACCATAATTATATATTAATTGGTTACTTAATTTTTGATTAAGCTAATAAAATTCCCGTCTTATTTTTTCTTAACACTATTGTTTATTTATGTACATGAAGCTACGAATGGAGCTAACGAGTGGTCAAGTATTAGAAGGTTGGCAAGAGGGCGTTATCAACTTCGCCCCCACCTACAAATACTATCCCAATTCTGATGTCTACTTCGGCTTCGTAGATTGCAAAAAAGAGCAAAAGTGGCGGGCTCCTGCATGGTAATACTGATTGCCCCAGAGCTAATCACTTAAGTTGACTTAAAGCATGCTCTTTCCACCTAATTAAGCTTCTTTTCCTTTAATTTTGACTTTTTTAAATTGATTATGAAACGTTATCCTGTAATACAATATCTCAGTTTGGCAACCACTTGTTAACCATGAGCTACCTAGATGTTATTAAATTTCTCAATTAAAGAGTTATAAAATCAAAGCTAATAGCTTGGCACAATATATAGAACACGGCTTCTTCAATATTTTGCTTAACGTATGCAGGTGTGACCGGATAATTTGGTACGGGGAAGGACTAAAGCAACATCAGTACGCAAGGGGGGAATCAAAACTGTCTGATCATCGGCCGGTGAAAGCAATATTCAGTGTTGAAGTTGAGGTCTTAAAAACACTAAAGGGAATGCAAGAGTTTTTCAGATCCGAGAGGTTTGGTCATCAAATATCAAACAAACTCGAGATTTCGTCATCCAACGATTTCCCAAGCAATGTAAGATCTTCAAGCTTCAGAATTATTGGCAGGGACCTGTAAATTAAAGAATTTGATTTTTATATGTATGCATTCATGCACATATATGTATTTTGTAAGCATACATGTGCAGTATATACTTATTGACTATATAAGAGCATATGTCTTGCAGTTGCATGACTGTACCGTACGTACGTAGTAGTGCCTTTTGAGGCTTCAAAAGTTTTAGTTTTACGTAATTGCTGTGATGCTATTATTAGAAATAGCATTAATGTATATGCAATCTATAAAATGCATGGCCGTGAAATAATGAGAATTAAAATTTATATATAACTCATTAATTGTTAACTTGTTATACATATACAACTTTTAATTGAGTCCAGTAAGGTCAATCAAAAGCGAAATGACTGGCATTGAAATTAATAGGCCAAAATTTCTGAAGAAGTGACCAATAGGAGGAGACAAATGGCTTACACTATGTTCAATAGATAATCAACATGGGATCAGATCTCGTGTCAAACTAAATAATAATAAAACTTTCTTGTTTAATTTTGGAAAAGCCAATATCACTTGAATTTTATGAAAATAATTAATATATAAACTATAATAAAAACATCAATTATAATTCAAATCTTATTTTAAAGTTTGATTTTTGTTTTTTTTTTCATTTCCTTCTAATCATTTATACTCTTCTTAAGTGCCATAGTTGTATAAGTATTCGGTCTCTAATGATACTCACAAAATAAGTTGAAAGAATTATGTAATTATTACAATAAATACTGCCCATATAAATTATGACAACTTATAATTGACTGGATCATTAAAATAGTGAAATCCATATATAAAACAGGAAGGAACCATTCTAAGAATAGGTTTCACATACTCCTTTAATGTAGTTTGGAATGAAAAGAATTTCAGGTAGACAGGAGCAAGGAGGTCCGCGAGCTCATCCTTACTAACAAACGCATCTACTGGATTAGATCAGTCCTATTAGGTCATGGTGATGCTGCTACTAGACGGCTTAATTAATTTCTCCTTTTATTATAATATAGGAACAATTTTTATTAAGTCTTTTAATATTTTTGACATGGTAAAAATTGCTCGTGCTTTATTTTTATTATTTTTTAAAATTATCAAGATAGTTAAGCCAAAGAATTTTGTGCATTTTGTTATAGATAATACAGCTAATTATTTATTAGATAGGTGCTTGTTATAATCTAATTATGAGCATATTTATCAATTTTTATGTACTGCTCATTATATAAATCTCCCTTTAAAAGATATTGGTAATATAGTCTATATTTCTTGTCTTACTTTATATGCATGTAAGACCACAATTCTTTTACATATCATATTATATTTCTTTCTTGGTTGAAAAAGTAGGAGTAAGGGTTGATATTGTGTGTTCTACCATTGCTAAGTTTGCAACTACATTTATCACCTGGCCTGAAAAGCATTCACAAACATAAACAACAACTTCAAATTTTTATTGAACACTCATTGATGATAGTTGACTGAGATAAGAAGTCATATTAGGAGTATATATATGATAGTATGTATAAAACTTGCAAAAAAATTATGAAGAGAAATTGTATAAACTTTATACAAATATTCTTGACCGACAATGATATAAGCAATCTAATTATTAATCTTAATCATATTAAGAAAATTAATTACTTTAATATAAAAATTAAGATCTCTTCTTAATTAATATATTCTTAATATATTAATTATCTAACGTAATTTAATTATGAAAGATAAGTATTTTAAATATTTACTTAATTTTAATTATTGATTTGATAATTAGTTTAATTTAATAATTCAACTAATTAAAAATTTGAACTAAATTTCAAAACGTTTCTAATAAAATGACCTTTAAAACAATTTTCAACCTCAATTGCCAACGAGCAGCTCCTCCTCACGCCTCCTGAAGGTTCTACCATTGCCGAAAACCCCTGGCGGCCCCTCCATGCTTCTGTGCCTCAAATCTCTCACATCCCCCCTCCACGCCTTGTACTGCAATTTTTTTAAGTAGCCCCATCTCATGGAGCTGCCAGCAATGCAAGGTAACGCTGCTTGATACGTCTCTCCGGTGCCTTATTTCTCCAACGTGTGTAAACACACACCAATGCCTAAAACCTCAAAGACAAATCCTCACATCCAGCCACCAAAACCAGGCCCAGGGCATGGCAGCCTGGCATCGATACAGGGCCCAATCTTATAAACAGTTAAATACTAGGACTTATTTTTATTTTCATAAAAAATAAAATAAATTAAAATAAAATTTACTCTCAATTTTGCAAAAAATAAAAGTACAAAATAGATAAAAATAAAGACTTATTTTTTTTACTTACCAAAGCATATAAAATAGTAAGAATAGCCCTTGCCGCAACAATAAGACATCACATGCACTAGCCGTAAAAATTAACACAAGCATAAACATAGGGATCAATATACACCAGGGCATTTTACGCATAAGCGAAAATTCCAAAAACAAGAAAATACAACACAATAACTAGACTAAACATCATGTATTCTATTTTTTGTCAGGTTATTTGTTTTCAGGAACAAAAACAATTTCAAAGTAGAAATAGACGAGGGAGTGGTATATTCAGAACAACAGTTTCGAGTTTAGTTAAAACATAAAACCTTAATTTTTATCAATTAAATAACAATCAAATAATTTTAATCAAATTACATAATTAAATTTTATTATAATAGCAATGTTGAAAAATCGGGACAAAATTTGATTCCAACTGCAGTTAAATAATTATGAAACTTTTTATATTTTGATTTCCCAAAAATCAATATTACTTTAATTTTATAAAATAAATAACAATTAAATCATTATAAATCATAAATCTTAATTTGTATCTTATTTCGAAACTTGACCATATTATTGTCATATCTCTCAAACTATTTTCAAAGTCAATTCATCTCAACCACTGTAGTATTACAAATGTCCAGTCTCTGATAGTATTCATAAAATATTGATAATGGATATAAATTATAGCCCTAAATCATATTTAAGATTAAATAAATTAAACTCCTTTAATTTATTTTTAATTTTCTAATTAAATAATTATATTCATAGATCAAAATTGAGATCTAGTAATATAACATGACCTCCCAAATATTTAGAAAATTCAAAGTGATTTTTACTAATCTTTTCATGCATGACTTTTTCGTATAATTCAATCAATTCATCATACAATATTTTAATTAGATATAGAGCATGCAATTAATGTCTAATCTATCTAAGTACAATCATATTAGTTCTCCATCATTAGCAGTTGATTAAATTAATGACATTGGTAAACTATTTTACAAAGTTTTATTTCACCTTGACCAAGGATTTTCTAAATCAATACTAATATAGAAAAATGGAGCATGCTCCCTAATTACATTAGGTTGATGAATTATGTAGCATCCTACTCTCACAGGACCTATACCCAACATCCTGAATAATATTCGAGTACGAAACCCACAAGAGTGGCATGCTAAAGCAGTCATATCTCTAACTTAATTATGGCATCATAAAGAAAGACTATTTTAAAACCAAATTTCCTCTTTCATTAAAAAAAACCAATTATACAATACAACTTTTTACAAGATCATCTGGAAGTACACAAAAATTTATCTAATCATTCAATCCCAGTTGACCAACCTTTGAGTCATTTCTTCTTTTTCTCAAAAGTACAAGACTATACTTCTTATGGAGTCTTTTAGTAGCTAATGTCTTTTCTCGGTCCTGAAAAATCAATGTGCAATTTTGGTGAATTTTACGAACTCAATGAGGTAAACATTATCGATGATTCACTCAATTCATACAACACTTCACACGTGTAAACATATAATTCACATCTTTGCATTTTGCATATATCATCACATTTTCATTTAAACACAATATAACCATACATTTCAATCAATCAAACATACATATTAAAATGCATATGAAATGCTCATGTGTCTCATTTCCAATTATTATGTTGTTGTGACTGAGTACCTTAAGTGTCCCATATCTATTGTGGATGCTAAACTCATTGCTACTGTCCCTTATCCGTTGGGAATACATGACTCATTTTACATAGTGAGCTTTTGGCTCTTAATCACATTTATATTTTGAGCTTTAAGATCTTTTTCAATGGCTACTCAGGTCACAACTCTTATTTATCTAATCATGCATTCATATAATGAAATAGATCTCACATATTCAATAAATCACACTCACATTTATCTTTGAACCTTGGTCCGGCATTTAAAGATCATATTATGAAGCACTTATTTCGTCACATTCACATATAAGTAACACTTCAATATCAAATTCATACATCACATGTTTTGGACCTTCAGTGTCCGGAATTCAACACAATCAAATCACATTCATAAGATAATCTAACACAAATAATTAATTAAGCGAGACCATCTAAGATACTCGCTGTTTTCCCCTAAAGTTATTGCCTCGAAGTCCTGCAACCCCTAGATGTTAACTTTTCAATTGCTCCTCTGTATCATGCAATACGTACATATATCACAATTTTGCACAATTGTATAAGTGTCTATTAATACACATATATGTATATGAAATATGCACAATGCACGTCCAATAACATTCCTGGGTATTTTTCCATTATTCTCATCACATTATCTTTCATAAATCAAAACTCACCTAAGTAATTTGTACTTAGGTTTACACCACACTAAAACCATTATAATCAAAATTTATACTCTTTTGGTCAATTCAGATTTTTCTTGAAACATACTTTCGGGTCAATTTTATATGTTCCTTCTAGCCAGGAAAATGAAGTAATTTGGCAACACTTTCTTCTAAAAAATTGTTTCCCTATGTCTTAAGTTTCTAATGACACTAAGATCATACAATTTGATTCAGCATTCCTAAAGTTATACTCAAATTACTTCAAACTAAGTACGTTCAAAATTTTGGCTTATGCGTGATCTTTTACTCCAAGTTTTACAACTCTTATCTCTCAATTATAATAACCAAAAATTACAAACTTTATACCAATTGAAAGATAAGAGAATAATCTACAATTTTTGTGAAGACAACTTTGTCTAATTCGACCTACATCAATACAGTTTATTTGATAACTATAGGATATGATTTCTATCATGTTAGTGCTGCAGCCCAAGCTAAAACTAAACTTCAAGATAAATTTCAAGACCCTTAAGGATAGAATTCAAATTCAATTTCTCTTAAAACTTGTAGTCGTATGTCTCTATTTACTATAAATCAAGAATAATCTCATTTGTAATCCTACAGATCAATATATAGTCAAAATTTCGAAGCATATTCAATGAAAAAACTCTAGTCAAGAAATTCCAGAACTCCTCATCAATTTCGTCCCAAATTCATCAACCAATCTCTTCCAAATGATTTCAAATGGCTATAATTTAGGTGGAGAATTTGTTACGAGTCTGTTGGTTCAAATCCTATGTCATTTAGAGGTCGGGAGAAAAAGTTATTGTCAAAAGAAGGAAGGATGTTCGCATCTATTTCTCCTTCAGTAGCCATAGAAGTCACAATCGTGCACCTACACAATTGTGAGATTCCAGGTGCTCCTGCAATGTCACGATCATGCATTTTTGCACGATCGCGACCTGCTAGTTCCTCAGAAAGCATGATCGTGCTTTTCCAAATTCTCTTTGTCCTTCCAACTGTTGTTTTCTTCTTCTTCTTTCTTTTCTTTTCTTAAACAACATCTCTAATTTATTTCTACCCTATTTTTGACTTCCATTCAGCTCAACAAAATCATAAACAAATCAAAATCTATCATTTTTTTCATAATCATCAAAAACAAAAAATCACAATCACACATATACTTCACGTTTTCTACATTTCTTCACTTTATTTTTTTTGCGTTTTCATTTTCCGCATTCTTTTTATTTTCTTCCTCTAACTATCACTTTAATCACTCTTTCTCATCTCCAGATACCACCTTACACCTATTCCTTACCTCGAAATTTATTTTCAGTTCATCTTTAAATCACCAAAATATTCACTATATATATATAACAGAGCATATATGAATATCATCTTTAATGAATTTCTGCACGCATCCCATGCACATTTTCATTGATCTTTCAACTTCAAAATTTTTTCAACACTCTACACTCTCTTATAACATTTTTATCCTCAAACACACACAAACTAAAATATCAAAATATCATCCTTCATCTACAGTGTTTATGAAAAATGTCTATTTTTCTTTCTCTTGTTTATGTAATGTCAATAAAGCACCAAATTTATCTCACTTACCAACAACTAATAAGGATTTCCATGTATTTACTTGATAAAACTTCAAATTCTTCAAAACCTCAAGAAGCCTTAATTTCTCATACCACCATGTATATCATATTGAAAGTGAATTGGTTTAGGTTTTTTCATGTGGTAAAAGAAAGAAATAACAAAGTGGTAGGGGTAATAGAAAAATAAAAGCAAAATGTACCTTTGGTGAAAGTTTGACGAAAAACTATGTGAAAAAGAAGAAGCTTGAAAAAGATAGCTACGAAAAAGAGAACTAGGACAAGAACAACAATACCTAGTCTTTCAAGTTACAAGAAATGTGACTTGGTCTTTCAAATGAAAAGAGTAGTAAACTTAGTAAGATTTGGCTTAGCTTGGCAAATGACATTTGTTACTTGTCTATTTGTCCAATTTCTCAAACTTTAAGTTGGGTTTTCTAATTAAACCAGTCTAATCATCTTCAAAATTTTACTCCAATTGCCTGTCAATTTTCAATATCATTATCTCACAAATTCTAAAGTCATCTCTCAAATTTCTTCATTATCATTTAACTCTCATTTCTATTTCCACTCATTAATTTACTTGCCATTTGGCATTTTTCTAATCCAGTAATGTCCAATATTTTCAAAAATTTTCCTAAAATTTACCAAAAATTTCTAATCCAATAACTACATTTCCCAAATTAATTTTCATCACAAATAAACCACAATTCTCAATAAAATCACATATCACATATAAAAATCAATTATACTCGAAAATTAGCAATGAATGCATGTATAATTATTTTAATGTGCAAAAGTTACTATTCACGTGTATGTGTATGTCATATTATGTATGAGCATGAATTACACTTTCTAATTTTACTATAATCTTACATATATACTATTTTAACCTTAACATGGATAACGGGATGTTACAAAGTATATATTTATCGCTTAACTTCCTCCATATAGTTACTACTAACTGAGTTACCCCTAATTAGAATAGGTCATAAGAAGTATTAAAACATGGTAATTTATATATGAGATAACTTTCGTGATCTCAAGTTAAAGGATCACTTACACAATCATCATAATAAGAATTTTCATGAACGTACAAGTAATGTTTCAAATAGATTTCTCATATCGGATTAGTTCAGTAAACTTTTTTTTCTAACAAGAATTAACATATTTGCTTAATTATCTCTATATTTTAGCCTATAAAATCAACTACTTTTTTTATAAGGAAAAAATATAACATGTGCTATTTTTTTACATTATATTAATGTCTAGACTTAATGGATAAGGGATAACATATAAATATAATATGAATCTTATAATTATCATCTCCTTATAATTTCATTTGTAACATATACCTATCCTATAAATTTTATCATGTACATCTAAATATATAGAAAATAAAAAATATCTTTAAATAATTATCACTAAACTACAACTTAATTATAATAATTATCTTTAAATAACTACATTCTTCAAAAAGGTACCTTATGAGGAAAAAGTAAAGTTGAAGTATTTGAACTTAATGAAAGAGGCAGAATAGTGTTTGCAATGTCTTGTGTTTATAGTGATTCATTTAAGAAATATTAGGTGTCAGTTTTTGTAATTCAACTGAGAATTAAATACGTATATCTTGAGTTATTAGCAATTAGGCCAACTAATGAATTTGCATTGGTATTTATTGGTATCATTTTAGTAAGCTCTCAAGAGACTATAGCTTTTCCACTAGGGATACCTAATGGTTAAAAGGCTTACGATATATGTTAAATGTCACTATAAACCTATAAAAGCATAATATTTCTTGTTGTAGTTAATTAAGTAATAAGCTAAGGTTTCTTGTTGTCAATTAATTGAGAATAAGCAACGAGAATATGGTAAGTTTATATTTGTGCACGTTTATAAGGTTAAATTAGTTCTAATTTAACACTATATAGCACGTTGATGTATTTTAATTGTAAGTTCATGATAGAGTTGTAGTTAGCATCGATAAGTACAACTCAATACTACAAATACTATTAGAACAATGATTACTAGTACTAATAGTCTTTCTATATTAGTACAATGATTACTAGTACTAACAGTCTTTCTATTATCTAATATAAATAAACAAATCCTTAAATTGGAAAAGAAAACTAAACTAATATAAACAATAAATAATAGTTAATTAGCCAAAGCGATGGATAAGGAAAAACAATAATAAATAGATGAGACTTAAATGTAGCATCATGTTAAAACTTTAATGTGCTTGAGTTTATGTTGATTCAATGAATAATTATAGTTTTTTAGACCGATAAGAATTCCTAAGTTACAATTTTATTCTCTCTCAAGACATGTGACTCCTAACCTTAGATTAATTAATAGAAATTCCTTTTAAATCAAGACTACTTAAAAATCAATTTATCCATTCTGTGAACTATATTGATAATTTTTACCTTACCCTAGGAAGATCTTATGGTTCTCTCTCAATTAATTCACACTTAACCCTTTTTATCAACACTGTGATCTAACTATAAATCTCATTTATTAAATATCAATGTATGAATCAAATAATTAAATCTTCCATTGTTACTCCTTTAATTCAATTAATTATAAGAACATAAATAACTCATGAAAACTAGATATTTATTAAAACTCTAAGGTTCTATATATCTAACTATATATCCTAATTTAGTTCATCATAAACAATGAAAACCAAAAAGAATAGTAAAGAAATAGGAGATCAGACATGTTTATTGAATATTGATCTTTCTTGATTAATCTTGATGGATTCTTGGTTTCCTATGATATTTCTTCTATTTGATCTACCCTTAAGTCTACTTGGCCTTAAGACTAATTTTTCGTCCTCCCAAATGTCTATCCCCTTTTTCTTTTCTTTCCCCTCCTTTTATTTTATGAAGTATGAGATTTTATGTCAAAATTGATTCAAACACGAACCTATCTTATTCTTTTGTTTCTTTACACCCTTTTGACTCCTTTTTCTTATAAAATTACAATCAATATAGGTATAATATAGCCTTATATTTGTTTAACATAGACTTATATTGGTCCCGTATTGCTCCCATATTGCTCTAGCCAAAAACTAGAAGAAACATAATGAAACGACATGGAACACAAGTTGAACACGAATCTACACGCTCCTTTGTTAGTCCATTTATTCAATAATACAACTTCATCAGAGCTTCATATCATTCCCCTGTTGTATAACACACCTATAGGCTCATATTGGTCCATAGTTTATGTCATGTTCTGATTCCTTCCTCTAAAATAATCATAAAATAATTCCATATTAGCATAAACTTGTACAAATTCATTCATTCTTCATTAGAAAGCTAGAAAAAATCTTGTTAAAAATATAAACCAAATTAAGTACCAAATACCTCATATAAATCATTAAAACATAAGCTAAATGCTATATAAATTATGATGAGAATATGATGTAATTAGCATCTATCATATGTTGTATGTTCATTATCTTATAGATGATTTGAAGGAGAAATCCAAGATTTAAGTGTATTATTCTCCATAGTTATCTAATCCAGGTGATAAAGTAGTCTATAGGAAGTTAATAAGATGGACAACAATATGTGATGGGCATACGAGATCAAACCAAGCTCTAAAATGTAAAAAATGGGAGAATTTGGCCAAAAAGTCCAAATAAGTATCAAAATAAGTTAGGAGACATGTGCCTATCTCTCACGAGGATCAATAGTTTAAGAAGCACAACAAAATTGGTGTTAGTTACAAGATGGTGTAAGGTTTTGGTTTTACACTAATTTGTTACAACTAAAGCTTCATAAAAAAGTTAGTGTTGATATGATAGTCCAAAGCCTAGCTTATAATATATAATCCAAAGATGTGTAAAAGTATAATTTCTCTAACCTGGGACTTTTTTTTTTAATGTAATGATAACTTATAAATAGTGTTATTAGTTTCTTCAAGAGGACTTTAAAGGCTAGTGACAACCTACCTTGTCACTAAGTTATTAGTTCTATGGTTTCTTAACATTGAGGGGCATTTGGAGCAAGGTTAGGGTAGAATCATGAAAACTCTTCTTGTTCTTTCTTTCTCTCTTTTTATTTTATATTAAGATTATTTGTTTTAGTTTTTTCTCTTGATGTTTATTAGTTAAATACCTAGGTAGGGTTAGGAATATTGTTTGTGATGGATATTTTTATTATCAATGCATGATAAATCATTATTAAGTTGATTTATTCTCTTCAATCTTAATTGTTAGACTTTTGTCCAATCATAGGAGATTCAATATTAGGAATCATAGAAAGGATCGAGAGATAAAGTAAAATCTAAGCTCTAGGATAATAAACATGCTATGTCTAGAGAAAGAGATTTCATAAATTATAGCAATAACTAAATTGATTAACTATACTTAATAAGTTTGATTAAGGTTAATTGCGTATACAAAAGATGATCATTCTTGAACTAAATATACTTGGGTGCTTTGAGAGAAGGTATAGGTGCATCAAGTTAATTGTTGTCTCAACTCTGATTATCAATATTGCATGAAAATTGAAATTTCACATAAGTGAATCTTGAGATACCAACATTTCATTATCTAGATCCTTTTTATTATTAAATTATTTTAATTTCACTAGTGTAATGATTTGATCGTTTTTCATAAATAATTTGAGAAAGATCATAACTGATAGGCAAAAGGGCAAAAATAACGGTAAGGCTTGCTTATGTTGATAAGTTAAGCCATAGCATAATTAAACCTTATCTTTTTTAGTATTGTTCAAATCAAACAAAAAATTTTTGAAAAGAGTATATTGTACTTACTGAATTTATTGTATTGTGGGTTTGTGGGATTCAATTATTTAAAATTAGTTATGTAAATTATTAACTTAGTCTTATTAAGTTTAATTTAATATATTCTAATTAATTATTAAATAATGGAGGCCCACTTTTGAAATCCCTAATTTCCATTTCAGTTTGTTGTTTGTCATCCTTTACTGTGATATGAATTACCATCTTCAACGTTACAGCATCTTGGTCTGAATCTTGAACTTGTATACGTTTGCAGTTCTTGTCCACTTGGAGATGAGAATCAAACTTTAATCTCTCGAGTTAAGAGCAATGCTAAAAGTATACAAACTGTAAAAGACAGTGGTTTGTTCTTATCAAGCAAAGTATTTGGAATTGCTTTCTAGTTTGTAGGTGACAGCAGAATGTTTTTGTTTGGGTTTTTTAGATTTAATTAGTTAACTTAATAAAATATTTTAATTAAATAATTCGATAGCTCACAGTACAATTAGAATGTTATCTTCTTGCCAATTCACGCTTTTCCTTATTCCTCACTAGAATCCCATCTAGTTGGGTTGACTCCGTACACACGGAGTCGTCCCAGGGTAGAGAAAGCAAAAATAAAGAGTTTGTGCTCCGTCTAGGGTTCATAATCCGTTAACTTTTGTAGGTTTCGCCCTTCTCCTTCAACTATGGTGAAATCCAACGATAACGGATCACTATCAATTCCTCCTTTTCTCAAAAAATGCTACGAAATGGTGGATGATGAATCTACCAATTCCATCATTTCTTGGGGCCAATCCAACGACAGTTTTGTGATTTGGGACATGACTGAATTCTCTGTTCAATTGTTGCCTAAGTACTTCAAGCACAGCAATTCTTCTAGCTTCATCAGGCAACTCAATATCTATGTGAGTTTTGTTTCTTCCCCTGTTTCTGTTCCGTTCATAACTCTTTTTTTCCTCACCTATGGCTATGGCTACTTCTGGTTTGCTTGGATTGCTCGGAGCTGGTTTTAAATATGGAACCAGATGAATACGCTTGAGGCTTACATTAAACTTGCTTGGCAATTGCTGTTTGGTGTACGTTGAAGTTACTAAGTCGGACAGCCTTTGGGAGTGTCTCAAGCATAGAAACACGGGTTGCGTATATGTATGGTTCAAATATAATTATGCCTACACAAAATTAGAACCATAAAATTGTGGGTTTGTAACTATATGTGATATTATGATAGTAGGATCTTGCTTTTAAAGATGCAATCATGGCAGTCAAGTTCATATATGTGTACAAGTATATATAGAATGGGTGGTTTCATGTCTCTGACATTTAAAGAAGAAATTGTTTTCATGCCATGAGCAGGTCAAGTCTATTAGATTAGTGGGCACTAAGTGTTGGATGGAGGTAAGGCATGTGTGTGATTATGTAATCTAGAAATCACGTTGCTGATTATGCATATAAATATGTTTCAGGGGTTTAAAAAAGTTGATACTGATCGCTGGGAATTTGCAAATGACGGATTTGTAAGAGGTCAAAAGCACTTATTAAAGAACATTTATAGAAGGAAAAATGCATTGGGGACAGATAATCGAAAACCATTGCAGCAGCAGGACAACCATGTTGACCCTAGTGAGAAGGTTGAGAATGCAGGGTTAAGGAAGGAAGTTGAAACTTTGAAGATTGATAAGAATGCCCTTATGCAGGAATTGGTGAAACTTAGGCACAATCAGGAGACTGCTGACAGTAAGCTGGTTCTTTTGAGAGATCGCCTTCAAGGAATGGAGAAAAGTCAGCAACAGATGCTGTCATTTTTAGTGATGGTCATGCAAAGCCCTGGTATTTTGGCTCAACTTCTTCACTCAAATGAAAATAATTGGCGAATGGCTGAACCGGGAAGTATTGTAGAACAAGTTCCAGATGATGCTGAACCATTATACTCTGATGGAATGATAGTAACGTACCAGCCTCCAATGGATCAATTGCCTGAGCCCATACATGTACCACCTATGGGTTCAGGAAAATCAGAAGATTCCAGCACTTCTCTTGACGCGAAGAAAGATTTTGTTATTAGTCCTGATTTCATAAAGGTGTTTATGGAAGAAAACTTCTGCTCTTCTGAAAATCATGGTCCGTTTGTTCTTCCTGAACTGCCAGACGATGGTGCATGGGAGCAGCTCCTGTTGTCAAGTCCTTTCTCAGAGAATGATGAGGACACTAAACAAGATTGTGAAGAGCCCACTGCTGGTGCAATGAAAATGGGAACAACTGTTTCTGATACCCAGTTGGACAGATTTGACAGTTTTAAAATGTTAGTTGAAGAACTGGAGAACTCTCAGAACATGGAAATCCGATCAGCTGATGATAGGAGTTCTGAAAACTTGGATATTTTAACTAAGCAAATGGATCTTTTGATTTCTGAAACTAATCAGATTCATGAAGATCAAGGAAAAAGTAACTAGAAAATAGACACAGGCTTGTATCCCAGTACACTTTGCTCAAATGGATTAGTTTTAATCTGAAAGATGCAAGTTGATTATCTTTATTCTTGGACAAAGCATGCTTCATGGAACAAACTTGAGATTCCTCGACATATTGGTTCTTCGCGCTTATAACAGCGCATTTAAATCGCATTTCGCTCAGTATGCTTATTGGTAGGTTGATGGAATGGCGGGATGGTCCTGTGGACACGGTCGATCAGAGAGATGACACATTTTAATTATGGAATTTATAACTTGAATGGTACCATATTGATGATTACAGAATACTTGGTTTCCATGGTTTAACAGTTGAGACATTCAAATCTGTTACGCCAGCGTATTGCCTGTTAGACATTCAAATCTGTTACGCCAGTGTATTGCCTGCCTGTTCCATTAAGTAACATGTAAAGTGAAGATTGTTTGTCTGTTCACTGTATATGCATGGTGCTTGCTTGACCAGCGATAGGAACCTCTTAAAATATAAGGAGATGAATCCTTCAGTTGTTTGTTAAAGGTAACCTCACAGTTGGGGACGAGGAACATGGCCTCAAGAAATAATTGTTCTCGTAAAGATACAAATGAGAACATGCACATAAGATGGAAGCCCTCGATGCGTATCAGAATTCATCACGATAAGGGGTGGGGGTACAACAATGTTTTTAAGGTCTTCGCCTAACGAAAAGCAAGTACAACCATCAAACAGTTCAACTTACCGAAAAACTCTAAAGAAATTGCCAAGTAACTCGCCATACAATACAAACAGAAGGAAGGATCATCGTTGAAAGGCCTTGGCCAAACCAAAAGCAGCAGCAGATGCGAGGGCTCCAATAAATGCTGTTTGCAAGGCGCTCTTGAAGGGTTTGTTACCGGTGAAGTAACCTTTGGCGTACCCAAACAACAGTAATGCTAAAATAGTTATACAAACTGATACAATTACAGCATCCTGAGCCCTTGGAATAAACATGTAAGGAATGAGCGGTACTAATCCCCCTATAATGTATGCGACGGCTATGTTTAGTGCACTTTGCATTGCCCTTTTCGGGTCGGGCTTCTCCAATCCTAGTTCAAACCTGCAGCAACAAAACAATGCCTTCAGTGAACAACCCCTTCATTAATGATTTTGAAGCTGACTCATTTCATTTGAGACATTCAGAACTTGCAGAAGTTTTCCCATTAATGTATAATTCCTGTTGCTGTCTTCATTAATTTCTATATTGAATAATAAGGCATCGTTCGAACCCATTTTAAGAAAAGAAAAGTCTGAATTAGCCAAGCCAATTAGACGCCAATAGCTTTTCTTCACCTTTTCGATTCTATTTGATCTCCCAAAATTGTTCTCAAGAATTAGATGACTCCAAGCACCTCAGAACAAACCAGACCAGGAACGGTCCGGCTCAGCTGATCCAATTACCACACCTAAGCACCTGCTGAAGTCCTATACTAATCAACAACTCGAAAACACTACGTACAAGTGTCAATTTTAGGATAGTCGTCGTCAGTTTCACGTGCACGCAAAATACAACTGTAATGGCTTGACTCACTAAAATTGAACGGCCATCACCGGATAAAATCAATCCAATGCAGCACCGATCGGCAGGATGCACCAGATAGGTTTGTCATTTACTGAGAAGGGAAAACCAAAACGGGCTTTTTCTATAGAAGCTGCTTACTTTGTGTGACAATTAAAAACCAAAACGGTCTTTTTCTATAGAAGCTGCATACTTTGTGTGACAATTAAATCTGAAAGGTTTACCATTAGTTACATTGACTATTTTCAAAATTTTTAACTAAATTCATTGAACTTGACTAAATATATTTAGAATACTAAAACTCCCAACTTACTTAAGAAGACTAGTTATACGATGATAAACAAGAGAAAGAAGATTACTTCATCATGAAGTCAAGCCAAGCTTGAGGCTTCTTCTTGAGAGCATTAACCACAGGCCCGTATTCATGCTGCTCTATCCCGTACTGTGCCAGTATCTCCGCCACCTCTGCGGCCTCTGCATCCAAATCCACCTCTTTATATATATATATATATATACCACATCATATTTATGCATATACAAGAATATTAGCCGATATGTTTCTGAGTAACATAGAAAATACATGTTAAAATAAAAAAACCATTAAGTTGAAATATAACCTATGTCTGGAACTGCGATTATCTCTTCTTGCTCTCTCTTCAGCTCCCTTGCATAGTGATCCGCCTCGCTTTTAGCCGCCAAATACCTGTGTGTGTGTGTATGTGTGTCTTTATAAATAGGTGAGGTTTAGAACGTTTTGGGTCAAAAGGAGAAGGATTGATTAATACCCTCCGAGTCCCATGGAGATGGCACCGGCGGCAACTTCTGCGACGCCAGCGGTGAGGATGATGGATGAGGTGGCATTTGCGCCGGACAGACCGGCTGCGAGGGCAAAGGGCACTGTGAGTCCGTCAGATACTCCGATGATGATGTCGCGGACAACCTCGCCAGCTGTGAAGTGCTTCTCCTTGTGTTGGTTCAGTAGCCTCTGCTTCTCGGACTCTAAGTCTGCTAGGAGTGTAGCCATTTCGATTAGGTTTTTGTGTTCGACTTAAGATGAGTGCTTGTAGACTTATGAAGAGGAAGCACGAAGGATCTTAATTAATTGCACGCGCATAACTATTTTAATGCTAATATTTTATAACATTTACAAAACGTAAAATTGAATCCCACCGCAATGAAAAGTTTTGCCCTCTTTCTTAAATACCAGGTCAGTACTAATTGACAAATTTTTAATGTTTTCTTATTTTTTTCTGATTGACGTGATAAGGCGGAATCTACTTTTAAAAAATAAAAATCTATAAACGTGGGATCCACTCTATATATTATACAAGAATATTCAATCAAGATAGTCATGACACTTAATTTATATTATACAAGAATATTCAATCAAGATAGTCATGACACTTAACTAACTATACAGACATTGAATAATAGTAGATAAATTCTCCTCACCAAGATTCCTTCTACAGTAGTAAGCAGTGAAATGATAAGAAGATGTTTCCATAGGATCGAAGACTGTAACGCCTTCCTTTCGATCCCTCCCCATCCTCCGCTGCCACCAACTGTAACACCTCCTCCACCGGAGATGAGGAAAAGATCACTCAAAGGGATCGAAGAATGCAGCTATTTCAAGAGATATTCGAGATACAATGTTGGATTTGTCAAAGTTTAGTTATACTAGAGTCTAGTAAAACGAAAAAGATGGTCTTTCTCTAGGAAAAAATGAACCGATCTTTGATACACTGGTTCTGTTTATGGAGTTCGAGTTAAACTTGGAATGTGATGATCAGATCTTCGATTGAAAAGAAAAAAAGAAGAAGAATCTTTTAATTTGTTAAAACCGTTATTTACAATTGGCTCTGCCGGATTCTGGCGGAACTGAACGTTGTCGTTTGGATCTATGAGTTAGCTGCTTCCTGTGGCGATTCCGACGGTGATATCCCTGCAAAACAAAGAAGGCACGTTGGGGGTTATGTCCCGATTAGCTCCTCTGACGCTCAAGTCAGTCTTTTGTAAAGGTGGGATTGCCGTAAAAGCTAAGAGAGCTGGGTTATGATTATCGTACCTTCGTTATGATAGAATAATACCTTATATAGTGCAT
>JANZLD010000003.1:43378126-43410658 GCA_026413575.1 Erythroxylum carthagenense
TGAATTGCTATGATGTGAAAAATGCATTGTGATGTGTTTATGTTATGTTATGCATTGAAAGATGTATGACATTTTGATAAGAAGTGAATTGTGAGCATGACTATGCCTTGTATGATGACATTTTGATTATGTCATGCCTTGAAATTGTGTCATGACATTTTGATTAAATGGAAAGAAGAAAAATAATGAGAATTATGAATTTGTGAATAATTGAACTAAGTATGAGATTTGATTGTGTTTGGGCGAGAGAGGAACCGTTTTGTTAGTCATGTGCACGTCGACGTTAAGCCTTCTCCCGGCTGCCCGCTTGTGGCCTACGAGATCTAAAAAGTAGACTCGTTTCATTCACAGAGTAAACTTCGGTTTCTCTGTTTTGTTCACGAAACCCTCGAGCCAAATTGTGTGTGCATTAGCATTTTGATGTGTTATGTTATGATGAGAATTGTGTGTTATGCTTGAATGAGAAATGACATCAATTGTGTTTAATGTGATGATGTATTGAATTATGAGATTGTGTTTGGAATTTGTGAATACTAAGATTCATTGTTGGTCTATATGCATATTATTTATGCATGATTATGTGGCTCATTGCCAATGACTATGAATAAGTTAGCCACTGAGTTGTGTAGCTCAACCCAATATTTTCCCACTCCTCAGGTGCAGAACAAGAAGAATAGCGATCCTTGCAAGACAATTGGACAACTTCGAGATAGTTAGCTTTTGCATTAAGGTAGTTCGAACACTTTTGTATAGCTTATGAAGCATGCCAAACTTTGAGCATCTATTTGTAATTGTTTTAAAGTTGTGATATGTAAATTGTCATGTAATAAAGCTTTTTCTTATATTTACTTTGCTTAGTAATGAGATTGTGAATTTGAAGAGTTCATTTTGTATATGTTTTTGTGATTTTTACAAGTGAGTATGTTGGTAGTGAGAGTGGATTGTGTGTATGTATATGATTCTTCGTTGAGATTGCAAATTGTAGGTTGTCTTAGAATAACACGTTAGAAAGGTTTTATGGGATGAATCATTTGAGGTGAAATTCAAGAGTTAACGAAAAGTATCTAATGGCGGAATTGATATGAATAGATATTGCATTTTGCAAGTTCAAAGGTATAGCAATTGTGAACCAACTTCAGTGGAAAAACTGGGTTGATTTAGTCCATATTGGGCAAAATGGTTTTATTAAAAGTTGTAGTTCATCCTCTTAGCTTTCCAACAGTATAAAGTTTGTAAGATTTGGGTATCGGAGTTAAAAGTTATGAGCCTTGTAAGTGATGATGCTATATGGGAGATATTAACATGATAGCTATGGTGAATGCTGAGAGTTTGGGTATTTTATGAGTTATTTGAGTTGAGATTTGGGGATTTCATGCATTTAAATTGGTAATTGAATGCTTGTGGAGTGTTATTACACTTGAAGGGTTGAATTTGGGGAGATTATGAGTGTATATGGTGTTAGGATGGATGTTGGAAGCATTGGAGGGGCTTTGGAAGGAGCTTTGGGTCACTCATGTCCGTTAAACGGACATTCTCGAGTGAAAAAGGACTCTCAGCCCAGTGTGTGTCCGTTAAACGGACATTAAAAATTGGCTTTTTAGCCCGTGTGTGTCCGTTAAACGGACATGCATGTCCATTTAACGGACAGATTCGGGTCAACTACAGTAAATCGCGATTTTGACCTGTTTGAAGGCCGAATCTCGCTTTGGAGTCTTCATAAGAGTTGTATAGCTAGAAGTATACTTTCAAATGGTACAAGAACAAAATCAATCAAACATTTGTGGTGAAAGTTATGACAATCGCGCCAAGACATGTTACTGAATGATTGAGGTTATGAACATGTTAGATTCCTTCGGTCATAACTCCCTCTTCCGACCTCCAAATGAAGTGATTCTTGAAGCGATAGATTTCTAAGACATGAATTTATCTCTCCATGAAAATTTGTATCTTTTAGATTTTATTTGAAAAAGTTTGAATGTAAGAAAGTGAGAGGTCAGTTTAGAGAGCATGATTGAGGTATGAACACGCTTTCAAATTTTAAGCATATCTCGATTTATAGAGCTCCGATTAAGATGGTTCTTACTTCAAAACAAACTAGAGACTTAGAGCTTTGATTTCTTTGAAGAACAAAAATTGAAATTTTGATTTGAAAGTTTCCAAATTCCGTGTACAAATGTGAGAAATGAGTTTGATTATGGTGATTGAGTTGTATGGGCACGCCATTAAACAAGTTGTAAGGAAAAATTTTGGAATTTTATGAGAACGAAGACGAACTGATGATGGCTAATGAAGGTTAATTGAAATAACCCTATAGGGTATTATGCTCCCATTTTGTGACTTCGGAACGATTGTTGGGCTTCGGAAACGGGGCCTAACATTTTGACATGGGTAAAACCTAGTTTTTATCCTAAAAAGCAACTCTAAAAAGATTATAACATGAGGCATTGTTGAATTCTACATAATTTTTTTCATTCCATATTGGAATATCTTCTCCTCCCTCTTGTTAATGGTTTAGGATATCCAACAATCTATTAACCCCTCTAAAATTGCAATCCTATACCCCATTTTAAATTATGTTACTTACCTTGGCCTTTATTGGTACTCTTCAGCTTAGAAACAATATTTCATTTGTTTAAAAAGAGGACTAAATTGAATCAAGTTTTTAAACTGGATCCACATTGACTCTCTATTACCTACTTGCAGTCGTATCCAAAGGTAGACCTGGCTTTTAATATTGAGCATCTGTCCAAAACACCAGGAGTTCACCTTACTAATCTCAAGCTGCCATAAACTTGTGTTCTTTAAGTAATTTTGTTAATCCATTTCAAATAAAGGGACTTTTTATCTCTAAAAAGTCATCATATCCTTTTATTTAGTAGCACTTTTTGCATTGTTAATAGAGGGATCAATCTAAGCCCCCTTCCTTTTTTAGGCATAGTTCCTCCCATCTAACCTTAGCCTCTTTAGAACTGTTTTTTTTCTTCCAAACCATAGGAATTGGTTGATACATCTCCCTATATCTTTGATAATCTTCTTGGTAAGGCTAGATGTGCACTCAAATGGATGTGTATGTTTTTCAAGATGGTTGCAATCTACTTGCTACTGATAAATTCCTATTCTCTTGGGAATTAATTCTTGTTTTAAATCTTTACAACAATGGTAGAAAATCATCAAATTTAGGCTTGTCTGTTGTGATTAGAAACCCCAAAGACTTGACAGGTGGAGTATATATTCTAAAACTAGTCTGTCTTCCAAAGATCTCTGTATTCTGAATTTCATAAAAGATAAAAAAAGCATCTCTTATTGAAGTTGATCCTTAAGCCTAATAGTTTGGTATATTTTTGCATAATTCTCATCAAAAGAAAAAAAGAGTAGAGAGTAACTCCACTGAACAATATTAAATCATCAACAAATGGAAAATGGTTAAGTTTTAACTCCTTACATTTGTGATGATAGATGGCTTTGGAGTTATTCCTAAAGAAAGCATGAAGCATTCTAGACAAAATTTCAATAACTAAAGAGAAAAGATAAAGGGTCCTTTTACTTAATCCCTTTAGAATCTTGAAGAAAGTGGTAATACTACCATTAAGCAATAGACTGAAGTTTACAAAAGAAATACAAGCTTTAATCCACTAGAATATTGATCTAGAAAACCAAAAGCAAAAAGATAACTGATTAAAAAGTTCCACTTAATTAAATTAACCACTTTAAATAAATCTAGCTTGATAGTGCAACTATTGATAGCCTTATTAGAGGTATAATCCTTTGTTAGCTTTTGAACAATCAAGATATTGCCCCCAATAGTTCTTCCCTACATGAAAGCACCTTGTGACAAAGAACTTAGTGAGGTTAATGATCTTTTGAGTCTATTGGCAAGAATTTTTTAGATAATTTTGTATACTGAGTTACAACAGGAGATAGGACGATAAGCAATCATGTTAAAGGCAATTGGAGACTTGGGAATTAAACAAATATAAGTGCTATTGATTTCCTTCAACAACTTGAAGGTGGAAAAGAACTCCTACACAGTTTTAATCTCCAGCTGACTTGTAATGTCCCAAGTTCTCTGGAAGAAATGAGCTGTGAATCCATCAGGGCCAGGAGTCTTAGATGGATTAAGACTGAACATAATTTCCTTAATTTCTTGTATAGAAATTGGACCAACTAATTGCTGTCTCATTTGTTGACTGATTTTATTTTGTACTAACCAAGATATATCAAGAACTCTATTATTCTCTAGACCTAAATCTATTAACAAAACTTTGAAATAATCTAATGTTGCACTTTCAATGCTTTCTTGATCTGTTCATCTTAACCCTCTTTCATCATAAAGTAAATTGATTTTATTAGTATTTTTTTAGATAGGATAGAGTATAAGTAGAATTTTGAATTGGTATCCCCTTATTTTAATTAGCTTATTCTAGCCTTTGTTTTAAAATGGAATTATAGAGACTAAGTGCTAAAATTAAACTCCTTTAGACAAGCAACTTCTTGTTCTTTCAATCTCTAATCTAAGGGGTGATCATAGCAATCCAACTAAGATTTTCTTAGTTTTTCCATAGCTAATTGCAAAGCAACTTAAGAGTTTAACGTAGTTTCCTTGCAAAAGAGTTTTAAAATCTTTCTTTACCTTTTAAAGTTTCCTCATTGGTTGATAAGATTTGCACCTATTATCTCCTTCTGCCAACTTCTTCTGGCTATTGCTTGAATCACATTTTTCTGTCAATCTATTAAAAATTCTAAATGGTGATATATTGAATTTGATGAAGTTCAATAATTGTATCTCCATCCAAGAATGATCTGAGCATATGATTTTTGTGAAATGTGTGAATGGATTGGGGAAATTGATCAACTATTGCTGATTTGCCATTACTGGATTAAACGTCTTTCTTATGAAGCAATTACCTTGTTATTTGTTACTCTATGTGTAGAAACAACCTACTTGTCTTAAGTCCACCAGGTTGGCTACTTTGGTGAATTCTACCTGCTCTTTATCCACCCCATTTATCTGAATTCTGCTACCAGCTTCATTTAAATGAAGGATACAATTGTAATCTGCTACAATAGCCTAAGGATCCCCGATAAAGGCTTGGTGAACCTTAATGTTCTCTCATAACTTTATTCTCTGAAAAGCATGATTGGCTGCATAAAAAATTGAAAGTTCCAATATGTCATTAGCATCTAGGAATCCACATTTAAAATGAATCATTTGATCAATTATGAGTGAAGTTTATATACAAAGTTTATTTGAGTTATAAGCAATTAACATCTTCAATTATAATGTGATACTTGTGATTGGAATGCATCTCCCATTCAACTCCCAAAAGTTTCAGGGAAATTTGTAGATGTTGTAGCTTTATTTTATTTTCTATCAAGCCTAACAAAACAAACTTTTTCTCCACTACTAACTCTTTGATAGTATGCCTTTTAAAAGGGTCATTTAACCCTTTTATATTCCATAAAATAAAGCTTATTATGGTTTTTTAGACTGGAGCATCAACTTCGAACCTACCTTTACCCTTTGACCTGCTTGATTTTCTCTTTGAATTTATAACAAGTTTAAACTCCTTCATTATTTTTTCCCAGATTATGTCTTCCTCACCCTCAACATTTTCAGATAATTACAACATTACTAATATTTACCTCACAAGTTTCTCCCTATTATATAATAGAATCAACCTTCTATAGATTAATGTTTTCATGCTCCTTGATCCTGGCTATTTCCTATTCAGTCTCCCTAATTGTGCAATCTTCCTTAACATCTCCAAGGCTTGTTGAAACCTCCATTTGTCCCATAAGCTCCTAACAAGTACCTGCTGTAAACATTCTACCTGTAGGACTCCATTTCCTAGTTAGAGTTTTTGAGTTTCTAGGGGTAGGATAATTGAATCTCCACTCCAGTAAGCTTAGTAGCCTCATTCAACTTCAATACCAGAGTGGCTTTAAGTAATTCCTTATCCCTCTAGATTTCTGCACAAATATTAGCATAGCAAATTCTATCCATTCTAACTGTCTAGGAATCTGCAGTTAGAGGCTTGCCAATCAAACTTGCTAGGTAACTCAAATCCCTCAATTGTCCAAAACTCCAATGGTATATCATAGAAGTTTGTCCAAATTGGAATGTTATCAATTTTGCTTCTATCCAACTCGATTCCTAGCCTCCATTTTTACAAGAACATGGGTTATCTACCAATGTCTTAAGGACCTAGCTCTAAGATTTTAATGAGATTGCAATCTATAACAAACTTGAAGATAAAAGTATCTATTTTAGTAAACTTTTTTTTTCAAACCTTTCTTGCCCCATTTTTCCTTATCCCATACTTGCATTTATAAGAAAGATGGTCTTTTGCTTTAGAAATAGTCCACAAGTGCTATAGACCAAAATTTTGCACTTGGTTGAAGCTACTCCAAGGGAGGGGTGATTATTTCATCCACAAGCACCTCTTAATAGTGTATGACAGAACCAACATCCAGTTTGCTTTTTCTCTTCCACAAAGTCTTAGGCTGATTTAAAGTTTCTCACTTAGTAATGCGAGTAAATTTAGGGAATTTTTTCCCACACTATCTAGATCTAAAAATTCCTTCTCGAGAGCTCCAACTCCTATCTCAGTTGGATCTCCTTTCCTACTAAGTAATCCTCCATTCTTCCATCCCCTAGTTCACTCAACTTTGATCACGAATGAGAACCAGAAGCATCAATCAAAAGAGCCAAAATCCACCATTTTTGGCCTAGCTTTCGTCGATGAAAAAACTAACTTTTACTATAATCTTACCAAAGGTGGAAAATAGAAAAGTAAATCTCCTAGAAAGAACTCATAGGGCGAGAGAAATCCAAAAAGATGTTTAATAAACAAAATTTTAAAAATTTTTCAAGAGAAATTGACTATATATACATATTGTATTAAATTGATTGATTTCAAAAAAGTTGATACAACAATTAAAAATTTTAATTGGTTCGAGCAATGCAATTATAAAAATCTTGAATTGTTCAGTTTAGTAGTTTGATTTTTAAATTTTTAGTTAAATTTAATTTAATAATTCTTATTGTTAAAAACAGATCAATTAATTAATTAATTAGTCAATTTTTGTTAATTAATAAATTATTATAAACTAAAATAAATAAATAAATAAATTTTTATTTAACAATATTTTTAATTAAACTTGAAAATTTTCATAAGTAAGAACAAACTCTTTTAATTATATTTCAAAATTTTTAATTTTAATTAATATTTAACTAATTTTATCTTATCCATTTGACTTCCTCTTCAAATGTGGTAGATATTAACAAAAGAGAATAATAATAAGTGATCTTTGGGAATCCCACCCAAAACGCTGGAAACTAAATTAATATTCCTTCCGTGTCTCCCCATTTCGCCATTGCCACCATTGCCACCGCCGAAACATAACCCCACTCCGACCACCTTAGCACCTCTGCCGAGCTCTCTGTCTCTCTCGCTTGCTACATAAAGCTTCGAGAGAGGGAGCGAGAAGAAATCATGGGACATACAATTACTTAAGCTAAACAAACTGTCCACCCAACCAACCCGCGCACAGAGAATCATATAGAGCTTTTCATTATTATCATTATGCATGAAGACGACGTTGTAACGGAGCCGGCGAAGCAGAGACCCAAAACAATCTTCCATTAAATGCACGCATACAACCGACTGCCGAGTAGTGGTCACAGTACACCGTCTCCGCCGCAATCGCCGCTCCGATCGCCGCGCTATCGCCACGGCAGCCGGTCTAAGCCTGATCGGTTTGGTCCGGCGGGCCGGACCCTAGCCCACCGCCTAGCCTGGCTTCTCATCTCCGTTCTCCTCCGTCGCCAGGGCATTTTCCTCTTCGCGCCTCTTATATACATCTCCGGTATGTTGTTGTACATGGGAACGGTGTCGTTTGATGTTGTTCCGATCATTAGACACAAGCCTGCTCCGGGATCCGTTTATCAGAGTCCTCGGGTTTACGAGAAGCTTCGACCCGAAATGGACGCAGATAATTCGTCTGCTGATGCGGTATGTTTTGCCTTCGTTTCCTATTTTACACTAATTTTGTTAGATCCAGGTAATAGAAATTGTTTCTTTGCAATTTTTATTTTTGTGATTTGATTCGATTCTGCTGCCTACTAACATAGAATGTGAAATTCGTTTAGCTATCTATCATATGGAAAAACTCGTATAAAGGTGGTGAGTGGAGACCTTGTGTGAAGAAGTCTTCAGGAGGTATGAATTATGTTGATGACCTGAATGTGGATTCCGCAAACATCACACAGAGCTTTGCTTTTGATAAGTTAGTTGTCAAACTAAAGATATTTGGTTAAAAATCTAGTATTGCTAGATAGCTTGTTTTGACTTTATCTTTTTATGCCTGAACGTGAGGCTGCTTGGATTTGACTTTCACGATTCAAATTATGACGTTGAAATGATTGGTTGGATGTACCTGAGGTTTTCTACCATTGAGTTGTACTGTGCCTTGTACTGTGAAAAAGGGACGGTACCTGTTAATTATGCTTGACACCATGAAATTCTAATGCTAAATACTGCCTGGTCTATGCAATAGGTTCTGCAGTGTTGGATGAATAAATTGGTGTAGAGTACACATTTTGAGAATTCTGCATATGTATCAAGTAGTTTATCTTTGGGTGAATATGATTAGTAGCATTTGGTTGTTTGTCCAGCAACCTAATGTGTTTGTCATTAGCCAACAATAAGCGTTTCTGTTTTTTGCTTTAGGGACTGAATTATCTATAAGAAATATATTATTTAGGACTGATGAAGATGATTGGTAACTTCGGCAAGTTTGTGCTGATTTTCCATTTTGTATAGCTACTTTTCATGAAGAAATAAAGTAGGATTGTTGGGTCAAGGATATGGTTAATTCGTTTGAGGATTAAGTTTTAAGATTCAATTTTGTTGCTACCATTTAGGGTTGAAACTGATTTTGACAGAGATGACATTTTCAACCTGGCCAGAAGTTGATAGGCTAGGCCCAGGTTAACCTGGCTTCAAGCTGAGCTGAGACCAACTGGCTGACCTGAAGCCCAGCCTAAACTCCTCTTCCTAAAACAACATCATTTTGGTTTATTTGTCCAAAATGACGTCGCTTCTGTCTGTAGATTTAAGAAACTCTAGACTAAATTGATGTTGTTTTGTTCAGTTACACTAAAACAATGTCGTTTTGGGCAGCCAAAGCCTGCCTTCTCAGATGTTGATCATTAACTCATAGGCAAGCTCTTTATAGCTTTGTTTTATCTTATTATTCAATTAGAAGGCCAACATAGTTTTGCTTGTTTACAAATATTTGTTTTGAAGGAATGGGAAAATAACCAAAGATAGCAATCCATTATTGACTGGTATTGTTCAATGCATCGGTATAAAGTTCTGCTATTCTCTTGTCTCCACCGTCAACATGTTCAAACTTCAGAGATACACTCTTATATCACTATTAATTCTAGTCAAAATGTATTTCTGGCACTGTTATAGCAGGAGCATTTGACAATCATCATAACAGAAACATATTCTATGTTACCACTGGAATTCCTAGAGAACTAAGGACCAGAGCAGACTGAGATAAAATTTACTAAAAGATTTATGTTATGAGGATATGAAATTTGTTTCATGAATCTTGACATATGTGAGAGATATGACCTTTGCATCCAGCTTAACCATTTTTGGTCAGCAGATAATTACATGACATTGCTATATATAACATTCCCCCTTACTGTAGCCATGGACATGAGTCATGCATATTTTTTTTCCGCAATTTGATTATATTGCAAATGTTTGCCTCTAGCAAAAACTTTTTCTGTGCTTATCACTATTGTATTTTATGATTGTTATATTTATTATCACAGGCTTACCTGAATCAAATGGTTACTTATATGTTGAGGCAAATGGTGGCCTGAATCAGCAGAGGACATCGGTTGGTGCTTCTCTTTCAATCATCATATATTCACCTTGTTAGTGATTAGTTTTGGTAATCACTCCACAGTTCTGTAATCTCAGTACATTTATTCTTAATTTGCAGATATGCAATGCAGTGGCTGTGGCAGGTTATCTAAATGTGACACTTCTGATTCCAAATTTCCACTTTCATAGTATTTGGAGAGATCCTAGGTTTGTTAGCATGTTCTCCAATGCAGCATAGAATTATAAATTCCATTGTTTTTTTCTTTTCCAGTTAACTAGAAAGCCAATTTTGTTGTCTCTTCTCTTTATCAATTTAATTCTTTTACCTATTTATAGTGGAAAATTGTC
Source organism: Erythroxylum carthagenense (assembly GCA_026413575.1). Taxonomy (NCBI): domain Eukaryota; kingdom Viridiplantae; phylum Streptophyta; class Magnoliopsida; order Malpighiales; family Erythroxylaceae; genus Erythroxylum; species Erythroxylum carthagenense. The sequence continues at coordinate 43,388,383 of JANZLD010000003.1, forward strand.
CCTATTTCCTGCTCTATTAATTGGATAGATCCAATGATATTGAAAGTATTTTCTCTGTCTAACTAGTTGCTAATATTTGGTCTTAGTTTTGTCTAGCCATCTGTTTTTTTATTTCATTCTAAAGTTCTGGCCTGCTAAAAGTTCCAACCAATATTTTGTTCTATCACTCCTGGAAGAAGAGCTATTTGCTACTAATAATCTTTCGGGTGAACTGCTTACTAAATTGAGAGCCACTTACATGTGTGATTTCTATATAAATATTTCACCTGAGGATGAAATTAGAAACTAGGGTTTTGTTGGATAAGTTGATTTGCTGACTATTTTAGAATGTTGTTAATTTGAGCCCTATGACCCCAATGCCAATTGTTATGATTACCATAGTTTTTACATTTCTGTTTATTCTCAAGCTTTGCAATGTTCACAATGCGTTGCAACTAAATTCCGTATTTCTGTTCTCCAAGTTGATAGACCTTTGCTTTGACTTGTCCAGCAAATTTAGTGATATCTATGATGAAGATTATTTCATCAGTTCCTTGCAAAATGATGTACGGGTTGTTGATAAGATTCCAGAATATCTTATGGACCGGTTTGATCACAACTTGACCAATGTCTATAACTTCAGAGTAAAAGCATGGTCGCCAATCTCATTCTACAGGGATGTTGTACTTCCAAGACTATTAGAAGAAAAGTGAGTGGTGGAGTTACAATAAATTACACACACATACATCAATCAGTCTGGTTATTACATAATTATTGCGGTACTATTCTGATCATATACAGTTGGGCAAGATATTACTGACCATATGTTTGTTCATTTAATCTGTATTATTTGTTTTGGTAAATGTTGCAGGGTTATAAGGATATCCCCTTTTGCCAATCGCCTGTCATTTGATGCTCCTCCTCCAGTCCAACGGCTTAGATGCTTGGCAAATTATGAAGCTCTAAGGTTCTCAAGTCCAATATTAGCTCTGGGACAAACCCTAGTTTCAAGAATGAAAGAACGCAGTGTTGGCCACGGTGGAAAATACATATCAGTGCATCTTCGCTTTGAAGAGGTTGGTGGTCATTATTTGGAAAGTCTTAACTAATGCTCAGTACTATTAACCATCATATCATCCGGCCCATTTTCTTGCTAAATCTTAGATCGCCCTCCCTAATGTGCAGGACATGGTTGCTTTCTCTTGCTGCATTTTTGATGGTGGAGAGCAGGAAGACAGAGACATGAAAGCAGCCAGGGAAAGAGGTTGGAAGGGAAAATTTACAAAGCCTGGTCGAACTATACGTCCTGGTGCAATCAGGCTTAATGGAAAGTGTCCCCTTACACCTTTGGAGGTAATATAGTTTTCCTACATTCGCCACATTCCATTTAATAGAAATATTAAAACTTGTACTCTTTACACAGTTCATCACTGGAGACTTTTCTTCCATAATCTCTTCCTTGGCTTCTTTATGAACTTTGAATGGTTAATATGTACTTGTAGATCCAATGAACACACAAATTTTCAAATTTTCAGTGTTATTGATCAAGAAAGAGTAAAATTTGTCTTCCCTTTACGTTATGGATGATCATCCTATTCCTGGTTCCACTTCTAAGGTAGTTTTGGGAGATAGGAATTTTTTTTCCATGTTAGGTCCTTGATGAACAACCAAGCGATGTGTGCTTCATAAATTTGTTGCACAAAACAGCTAATGTTTGAGTCATTTTACCTTTCAGTGGCATTTAACTGATGATTGCTCTAGTGCTTATAGTGAGAAATATCTAATGTAAGTTAGAAGTGCTGAGAAAAGAAATTATTTCATCATAGCTGTTTGAATCTAGCCTTTGGTGGCGGCATCCTTTCATGCCCTTATGGATTTTATTTTGTACGCCATGGATGATTTTCTTTCTTTTTCTTTTCCTCCTTTCCCTATTTTCAGGTTGGTTTGATGCTTAGGGGCATGGGTTTTGATAAAAACACATACATATATTTGGCGTCTGGTAAGATATACAACGCTGAAAAGTATATGGCCCCACTTTTAGAAATGTTTCCAAATTTGCAAACTAAAGAGATGTTGACATTGGAGGAAGAACTTGCTCCATTTAAGGTATTTAGGGTTTGTGACTTGTTTCATCAGTCTATGGTCTGATGTATGGTTCTTGATATTATGACATTAGTTACTTATTTCAGAAATTCTCTTCTCAAATGGCTGCGTTGGACTACACTGTTTGTCTTCATAGCGAGGTTTTTGTCACAACTCAAGGTGGAAATTTCCCTCACTTTTTGATGGGCCACAGAAGATTCTTGTATGGTGGGCACTCCAAGACAATCAGACCAGACAAACGGAAGCTGGCACAGCTTTTTGATAATCCAAACATTGGGTATTTTCATTTACTCCTTTGCTTTTCCCTGATGGGTGAACAGAAATGCATTGCAGAACTCAAAATTATTCAGTAGTTGAGCTACTAAAGAAAACGATGTTTTTGATTGTCCTTTACCAAATGAAGTAGGCTAGAAAGCAACAAAATTGATGGCAGTTGGGTTGATGCTTTTTATTGATAAGTACAAAAAGGTCTGTTTTGAGGACAAACAGACGTCTTATTTACTAACCAGTCAAGAACCAAAAACTTTACCTTCGGCGTGACGAAGTTGGATAGTTATATGCATTTCTTTAGTTTTCCTTGATTAATGAACTTTGCACCTAATTTGACTATTTTGCATAATGATGACATTCACGATAGAGTTTTCAATTACAACCTAACCTTTTAGCTTCATTTCAATAAAATACTTAAAATACAGTGGTTCTGTTCAGTGATGATCTACCTGCAGCGCCGATCCAGGAAATGCCGTCAAACAGTTGACGAACTATGGCATGTTTTAAGTCATTTTCAATTATATCAGGTTTAAATGTATAGGATTTAGAAAGGCCAAGATTATCCCCATGTTGATATTTATTTTCTTACAACCTAGCTTGCCAGAATTGGCTGGGTGGTCTGGAATTTACAGAACCTTCTATACATCTGACGATGTATACTAGAAGATGACTAGTAATTTTGTGATGTAGGTTGATGGCATTAGACTAATATAGAAAAAGAAAATTAACTTCCCCCTACTTTACTGATACTATACATATTGGTTTCAAGATCTGACTGAATTTTTTGCAAAGTTTAGTAAAATTAATGAAAGTCAATTTGGGTTATCTGTAATTGATATGGTTTCGGAGAAGTGAAGATATTGACGATGATCCTGTTATCCCAGGTGGAAGAGTTTCAAACGACATATGTTGAATATGAGGTCACACAGTGATTCCAAGGGTTTTGAACTTAAGCGGCCAAACGACTCTCTCTATGCCTTTCCATGTCCTGATTGCATGTGCCGTCTGAACAAAGCATAATCGTCAGCTACGTGATCTGCTTGAGGGGATTGTCCTGATGTTCACTGCTTCTAACTTTTTTCTGGGCACATATTGCTGCTGACACAATTTTGTGTTGAAATTCTTTCATTTTTTTATCATCATCATGCCGAGAGGACATACACTTTAATTTTAGGAGCTTCAAGGACTTACTGGAGGTTGCTTTCAACCGGTCAATTACAGGATTGGAAGAAAGGGTGGGTCCTGCATATTTCTGTGTATTCATTCCAGATAGCAAGCGAAAGCATTCTTTTGATTGGAAAGAGTTGCAGGGGAATATATGATTGTAACTGAGCATTGTTCACAAACATGCTGCTGCAACTGCTCTAAGGGCTGTAAAATGACGTAAGATTCTCTTTGCCCTGGTTATCTTGGACTTTGTAAATTAGTTAGAAACGATTCACCTGTGGAAAGTTCGTGAAGTTTGTGTAGGTGTCAGATCCTCTGGTTCACTTTTTGTAGACCAATTCTGTGCTACTTCATTTGATCCATCTATTTATGTGGGATTTACATAAATGGATGGGTCAGATGGAGTGGCCCAGAGTTGGTCTACAAAAAATGGACCAGAAGATCTGATCTGGTTTGTGTACATTTAGAGAAGCCTGGGTAGTACTGATTTATCCTCTTTTATAATTCCTATATCTCTCCCAAAATATATGATAAAACTTATTCGTAGAATTGACAGCCGAAAATAATTATTTGGATCCAGGCCTGGCCCGAGGATCCATAGGACTTCAGATGGCTTGAAGCTCACGTAGGCTTGGGTTAAGGCTTTTTTTTAATTGTTTAATTATTTAATTTAATTTAAAAATTGAATAAATTTTAATATAAGATGCCATATGAACTTCAAATAATTGAAATTATGGATAATATGTGGAAGAATATTATTTATTTTTAAATATTTATAAATAATATAGATCTAATTATTAATTATTTTAAATATATTAAAGAATTTTTATTGTTTAAAAATTTTATAGCATACTTTATTATTCTATGATTCATCTCCATAAAAAGTTTATCTATTATTTCATATAAGAAAAGTTTTTAAAACTCATTTATTTTTCAAAAAAATTGTAGCCTTAATGTTAAATTTTTAAATAGTCTGAAAATTTTTAGATTACTCATTTTAGTCAAATTGTCTCAACACTATTAAAGAATTCTTATTCATTTCATTTCTTTATTACATTAATATTGCAAATTTTAATATCTTGCTTTTGACAAAAAGATTAAATTTTATTTGCTTAAGTTTTTTTATAAAATTGATAATGAGTAGAACTATTTCCTCTCTCTTTCATTCTTTGCTTATTTAACAATAAAATAGTGCTTGATCCTTTTAAAGCATGAAAGAATAATTTCAATTCATGAGTCTATTTATACAGCAAGTATCATGATAATTTCAATTCATGAGTCTATTTATATAGCAACTATCATGGTGTTATTGTAGAGACAACAATATAAAGTTTTCTCTATTATCTTGTGAAAAACTATACAAGTAAAAATTTATATTTTCAACTCTAAAAAACCAAAGCAATTACATGAAAATAGTAAATCAAGAAGTCAACGTTAAATAAAACAAACCTACAGAAGTGGAAAGATGTTAGATAATTGATGTGCTCAAGTGTTAATAGTTCACACTACTTCATTTATATCTAAGAATATTATCATGTAAATTATACTTGATTATATAACAATTGCATTAAATGAATATTCAACGTTGATAATTAACTGTTAAGTATACTTTCATTATCGAATATTTGTTCAAATAAATTTTTAGTTGAAAGATTGGTCTCTGTACATTTATTGATATGAAAAGACAATATAAGGTAACATGACATATAATTATAAAATTCTTAAGGTAAGCAAAAGTAACATATCATAAAAATAAAGCTTATCTTGAATATTTTCATCACCTAATCATTTGACCGCCAGTATTCAAAATAGATTATGAAGCAACAGTAGATATTGGAATAGCTAAGAAGTCTTATGCAATTGCTTGCATGATTAGAAAAGCATGTGTCTTCTATTATAATAATACATCGAATTGTACATTTTTAACTAAGATCACAACACTGCCTCCAAATAGTTGTCCAACTCTATCTTATTGTGAGAAGTCATAACCTTTTTTTTCCTTGATAAATTGTGCAAATTCGGGACTCACACTAATCATATCAATAACATATAAAGATGAAACTAGGGCTGAAGCTAAAGCTAATACTAAGATACTACAATCCTTATCGTTCTCTAATCATAGTTGATAATCACTAAACAAATTATACTAGAATTATTTAATGATATCATTATGTTCTTGGGCCTGATCACCGTAGAACTTTTGATAATAAAAACATAACCCCCTCCATCTTATAGCTTGGGTTTGATATAGAAATGATTATAATATTTTTTCCAATCACAAACACTAAAAATTGAATTTCTCCATCCTCCGCTCTGCCATGACCCAAATTACCTTATTATAATCAAATATCCAACCAACTAAAGTTTGTTTAATCTTATACATGTGGCTAAAGCAAATATGTGAAGTTAGATATTTTAATCTTGAGAACAACTTAGTGGCATTATAAGATATTTTCAAATTCTTACAAAGTGTTTTAGCTAACTCCTATTTCTCTTCTGTTGGCAGGCAAGCATATTGAGAATCTGTTTATCTCAACCTGCTAAACACCCCAACATACTTGGTTTCCAACACCAACATCTTGAATGTTGAATTCCATTTGGTCATATAATCTTAAACTAAATTTTTCATGCATGGAATGCATGCTATCATGTAGGTTCTTTAAAATTTTTTTCACTTTTTTAGGTATTGCACCCTAACACACTATGATACTCTGGATCGACTCTACCTCTTCCTTTATTACAGCTAACCCATCCTTCACAATCAAATTCATGATATGTTTGAAACAACGTATATGGAATAACCATTCACCAATTAACAAGCTCCCAACATGTAACTTAATCTTAAATTTTTCTATCATTGCATCATTTGTGCTACAATTGTCCAAAGTTATTATTAAGAGCTTGGTGTAGATGTTCTAATTTTTTAAGCACTCTACTATCAGGGTTGTCAAACTTTTACTTGTAGTCAATGTCGACACATAAATGAACACATCATTTAAGATCATAAACAAATATCAATTATAATATAGTTAATAAATAAATGCTAATAAGATTAAAAATATAATCTACCTCAACAATCCCCTACATAAAGTCTAGTCATTATCAATTAAGTGTGTTATCACCACTATATAACTTTTCGTTTGTTTATTATCTATCCATATATCTAATGTGATGGCTACCCATTCATGAATACTTGATAACATCTTCAATATTTTTTTCTTTTAAATGTCATAAATCTTGAAAATGTCTTTCTTTATGGTATTCCAAGGTGGGACTTTGAAGGTAGGCTAGAGTGAGGTGAGCAATATCTTGAAGTTTTTGATATCGATAATGGAGAGTTGGTATTCATCACCAATGATCATCTTAGCTATCAAAAAAATTAATTTGTTGTTGATATAAACATGTGGTAGTCATTTCATGCTTCCCTCTCAATAGGTTAGGCATAAAAATGTTTGACCTTCTAGTGCCATCGTTCTGTTATAAGACTCCATGTCTCTTCAAATGATTTGTTCCATTTTTAGAACATCTGACTAACATCTTATGAAAATACTTATATTTGGCCTTTTCAACTCCATCCCTTAATTTAGTCTTGGTGAAGTGAATCCAACATCACTTCTCAATGAACTTGTTCCTTTATCCTGAATAGTTTCTTCACCTGTGATTGGATTAGAACTCTCCATTGTTATATTATCCATTATTGGATTAGTAACTCTGTACTGAATGAAAATGCTTATTCATTTGAAACAATCAACATATATGAACATATAAGTTATTAATGGACATTTAAAAGTATACATATACTTTAATTAACATTTAACATGTACAAGTGCTAAATTTAATGAGCATATAAGTTAGTCATTGACATTTATATGTATGTATACACTTCGATGAACATTTACATCTATACATACCAAATTTAATGAGCATTTACATGTATACAAACCAAGCACACATAATAAATGGAAATGAACCAATTATTTCGAGGAAAAAAACCAAAATTCTACACAAAATGTTTATACATGCATAATAATATATCAATATCATGAAAACCTATCCATAACAAATTATTGAATCTACAAGTGAACATCAAATGCTTTAGGAAAATTGGTATCTATTATTTTTTAACAAACATTGATTTATAATCATTTTAATTTAATGTAATAAATGTGATAACTACCTAAATGAATTGGATATCAAAAAGCCTATATTTTAAGAAATTTGACTGAGTTGAATTTTTTGTTTATAAAACTATTGGTTTACTATAGTGGGGTCCTTTAAACTTTTTAAAGAAAGGAACAACAAAGAAAAGAAAATGAAAGAAAGCCAAAAAAAAAGAGGAAATGATGGAACAAAAACAACTATATAGGAATTGTTATTTAGCCAATCGGTTGGTTGTAGTTTAGAGAGATAGTTGTTTAAAGACATTATTTTTCTTATACATATTTAGATGTATTTGATAAAGTCTATGTATTAATATACATTGAAAATAAAATTATGATAAGATTATAATTATGAAATTCATATCGTATTTATATATATTATCCCTAAATTGATCCTTATCATTATCCTATTGAGACTAGGTATTAACAAAGTGTAAAAAGACTAGCACACATTTTGTTTTTGTTATGAAGAAAGTAGTTGATCTTATAGACTAAAGTATAAAGATACTTAAACAAATATATGAGTGCCTGTTAGAGAACAAGTTTACTAAATTAACCCCATATAAGAAATTCATTTGGACTATTACTTGTATGTCTATGAAGATTTCTATTATGATTAAAGTAATCCTTTGATCTAATATCTCCAAAGTATCTCATATAAGAATTGTTATTTTTGATACTACCTATGACCTATTCTAGTCAAGTGTAGCTTAGTCAGTAGTCATTAAATATGGCATGAACTATATAGAGGTAGGTGAGTGATCAATATAAGATTCATTAACTTAAAGTTATAAGGGAGAATGTTATAATGCTCTCAATTTGTATTGATTCATGAAATCTTTGGCCAAGGTGGAATGACAACTTGAAAATGGTTTTCAAATTTCATTAATATAATGAATTACTAATGATGGGGAACTAAAAAAATTGGATCAAATAGAGTAGAAATTAATTTCATACTCTATGTCTAATTAGAACATTATATGATGAAATGATTGAATTATGTGAAAAAATTATCACCACTTTGACATTTCTAAATATTTGGGTGGTCATGTTGTATTACTAGACGGAAATCTTGACATATAGATATAAATTTTTTAATTAAAAAATTAAAGATAAATTAAAGGAGTTTAATTTATTTAATCCTAAATATGATTTTGAGTTATAATTTATTTTCATTGCTAATGTATTTAAGAACCTAATAGGTTACACACAAATGATAAGATGAAGAGAGAAAAGATGTTTTAATTAAGTTCTTGATTACAAAATTTGAAAAACTTTATGATTAAATATAATATATTTAATAAATAAGGACTAGTATAAGATATTGGATCTTACTTGAGTCTAATTAACGTTTAATTAGAATTGATGTACTTTTAATTAAAATTTAATTGAAATTGAAATTAAAATATTATTTCAATTAAATTACTAAATATCTAAAACCTATTATAAATAGGCTCATGCTTGAAGGAAATTAACACTCCTTGCTTAACTCTCTCTACGATAGTTGTAAAGTTCTGTCAACATATTCTTTATATACTATTAGAGGTCAAAAAATTGTGTAAATATGGTAGTTGAGATGAGCTAATTTTTAAAATGATTTGAGGGAAAAGACAAGAAAAAGGATTAAACAAGATCAAATCTTGCCTTGATTTCTCTATAGTGATATTAGAGTCGATTTTAATGATATAACTTGATTAAAATATGTTTGATTATCATTTATTACAATTTTGGAGTTGAAAATAAAAGTAGATTCATATATAATTAGTGTCCATTAATCCCTAAACTATCAAACTAGACTTGATCTAGAAAGTTTAGATTTAAGACAACAAAACCCTTAAAAAGAACTACGAACTTTTGCTGGAAACATGTAGGTGTATGATGGTAGGAAAAATGGGTGACAACATTAGATGTTTGAGGCAAATGGGTTTTGAATTGTTGTCTTAGTTACTCCCGAAATTGGTTATTCTAGGTTGCATGAAATTGGTGTTTGACTAGACAATGTTGGGCGAGTTGGTCCCTAAACGTTTTTTTTCAGTTAAGCATGATTTAGGTAATTATGAGATTTGGATAGGTAAATTTTTGGGAGTTATTTTTTTATTTATGCCTATGTTACTAGAATTTATTTCATGGGTTAGTTGAATTAAAGGTAGTAAAAATGCATAAAGGGGTATTTTGGGAAGTTTACCTAAGGTTAAAAACACTAAGGCATTACAAGAAGGGCAAGGTGGACTTTTCTCATTCATTAAGGGTAAAGTGGAAAAGGAAAGGTTTGTCTTCTTCTTAAAGGAGAGAAAAACGAAAATAGGTGAAAGAAGAAGTGAAATATGAAAATTAAAAGGTGAGAAAGAGGGGTTTCGGTGAAGTAGACAAAAGAATGGAGTTTTGAGCTAGGTTTCATCTTTTCTTAGTCTTATAGAGAGAGTTTGAGGTTGCTCAAGAAGGAAAAAAAAAGAGAAAGGGAAGAGCTTTCTTTAGAGCCCATAATCTCATAAATTAGTAAAGATTCAAGGTAAGTTTGATTTTTATACCTTGGATATGTGGAAGGGTTTTGGTTCATAAAGTTTAGGAAATATATGGGCTCAAGCAATCTAGAGTCAATTTTAGTGAATGTGCTTTATGGGTTCTTAATTTGAATTCTTATTGAATGAAAATTTTGTCATTTATGAAGGAAATCAAGGAGGGGATCAAGAGAGGCAAGAGGAAAGACATCCTTAAGCAAATTTCATAAGCAAGGATTTCAAGGGGGGTTACGGTTTTATAATTAAGTAATAGGCCATTAATGTTTTCTTTTGAATGATGAAAATAAATGATTTCAACTATTTCATGAACATACTTTATGACTCCTTGAATGCTTTGAGAATGTGTTATGTGTTTGGTATGAGCATATTGTGTTGATGAATTATGAAAAGATTTTGCAAATAATTTTTGAAAAGATACTATGTTTGAAAAATCAAGTTTAGAAAATGTGTCATTTTGGGCAACAAGTTTACAAGTTATGAAATACATGTGATGTGAGTTTGGTTTCGTCCATTTTGTATGTCAAGTGTACTTCGACTAAAGAATTCTCCCGTGTGCCCACTAGTGGCATGGAGCCCCTTCATGGACTCCCTCATGTTTACGACTACATAAAACTATTATGTGAGATTATGTTAGTTCGTTCTGTTCACAACTACACAAGCCCATTTCATGGAAATGTGTTAGTTCGTTCTATTTATAGACCTTCCAAACCATTTATATGTTTTTTATATGCTCATGATATATTGACAAGATTAATGCATACCTGATTTACATTATTGAGAATTTGGTTGAGAATTTAAGAAATATGTGCTTTGTGATTCAATGTGAATTTTGTTATAATGGAAATAAGTGTTTCAATGGTTTTACTTGTTACTAGTTATAAAATTGTTACCCACGAGCTTTTAAGCTCACCCCCATTCCTTCCCATCTCTAAGTAATGAATAAGAGATCGAGCGACAGATAATCGAGGCATGACTCTAAAATTTGCACCTTTTGTGTTTTTAGTTAGATTTGTAACCACAAAATTTTAGTTCCATTTTGAGCAAATTACTATTCATATATCTTTTTGTATTTTGGAATTTTGAGATATTGATGTATTGTGACTTGAAATGCCCATTAAAGCTTTGTAAAAACTCTTATATTTTGATGTTAATAAAGTATGATTGTGTTTTGCCCATGACAATTTCCAAATTGTTCATTTCACTTTCAAGTTTTCCATAAGGGTGTGAATGTGTGTTCGAATTTAAGGGAAATACTGTATTGATCTAGGATAAATTGGACAAAGTTGTCTTCTTGGAAGTTGTAGATTAGTTTTCTAGCTTTCTAATGATATATAGTATGAAATTATGGACATTGGAGTTGAGAGATATGATGATTAGATATTTGTGACGCTGCATAGTATGGACAATTCGGGACAGCTACATTGATTTGAATTTTTAACCCTTTTAGAGGCAAAATATCTTTTTGTAGTCTTCATGGAAGTTGTAGGTCTATAAGTCATCTTCGAAAAAGTCTTTGAATAACCTTAATCTGATATTTGTAGTGAAAGTTATGCTCATTTTACTAATTTAGGTCGAAAGAAGAAAAACAGGAAGGGAGAAGACGCGAGCATGACTCTGCGGACATTGCGCGAAAGTCATGATCACACAAGTGCGGGCAGGTCGCAATCGCGCAAATGCACGATCGTGTCCCGCAGGCTTCCCTCCCCAAACCTAAACATATTTCACTCTTTTGGCCATAACTTTGTCGTCCGACCTCTAAATGACCTAATTTTTGAACCAATGGATTCCTAACATATTTCTCTATCCCTCAATCAAAATTTATAGCTTTTAGTATTAATTTGAAAAAGAATGATTGGATCAAAGTAAGGGTATCGATTGGAAGAGTATGAATTGAATATTTCACTAAATATACTTCGGTCTTTGGATGATATTTTGATTTATAGAGTTCAAATGAGATGATTCTTATTTCTAAATAAAATAGAGACATAGAGCTACAAATCCTCTAAAGAGCTTGAATTTTAATTTAGTCTCTAAGACTTTCAATTTTTGGATGCAAGTTGAGTATAGTGTACTGATTCAGTTTAATAAAAATCCGAAAATGTTTGGGCTACAAATTTTAAAATTTTGGACCAAATTGAATGATTTTGGTGTCATTAGAAACTTAAGACAATGGGAAAAAATGTTCTGAAGAAGTTAGACTAAAATTTTCATTTAAGGTTTCCCAAAATCTGTTCAGAAATAGGAGAAATGAGTTCATTTTTTATGATTGACTGATGTGGGCACGCCACACTTGTGGGAAGCACGTCCAGATGTCACTTAGGACATTAGTCGCTCGCCTCGCAAGGGCGGAGTCCCAGTAATACGTGGTTTCTTGTAAATCATGATGGCTTGCAATTGTTACTGTACACTAGTGACTAGAAGACACAAATGCTGGTGGTAGCATGAGATGTCATTGAGTATATTAGCTATTTGGAATCATGACTAATAGAAGAAAGGAGGTGCATTCAACTAGTGGCTTAGACTAGTTTGTTTGCTATAATTGTGGCATGCAGTTTAGTGGTGGGCGTTAGAGTAGGTTGACAAAGACATGAGAGGTTGGGTCAAAAATGAAAATTTCCAAAGGGAAATAATTTTGCAATCTTTGATTTGACTTCATTTGTTTCTAGCATAATCAAAAATAGAAAAATTAAATGCACAAATGTAAATCAACACCAAAGTTTGTTGATGCAGTTCAGCACACCTTTCTTATTCTGTGGAGCCATCACCTAACTTAATACTTTCACTAACGACAATAGTTTTATACAAGGATTTACTGAGCCGACACCACTCAATCCTTGACACTATCCCTCGTCCTCATAACCCGTAAAGCATTTCACACCCAATAATACGATAGACTCATGGTAACCTCAATAGAGAAATTTCTTAACAATTTTTTAATGAAAGACAATAAACACACAACTCAAGTAATTAAAATAAAAAATGAACATAAACAAAGACACTGGAGAAAGAAAACAAGTTCCCTAACAATGTAGCTACATCAATGAAAGAATAGGAAGTTGTTTACTGAAAAATCTGATGTGAAGCTTCAATATTGTCACTGGAAAATCCCACACATAACAGTACTAAAATCATCAACAAAACAAATGAGTCATTACTGAAACGTAGCAGATGATGGAGCTTTAACCATACCAAAAACTTTTGGAGTGTTTTTCCATTAAAACATGCTAAAAAATAGCCCTGAAAATCACCCATGATGGAAAAAAAAAACTAAGCACCCAATCTGGAAAAAATCTTTGAAAATCAACTTCCAAAAATCAATCAAAGACCTCAAAAAATCTAACTGCTGAGTCACCATATCAGGCATCTTCATAGTACTTTTCAAATTACTTAACTAATCCTTTTATGGTCATTCCAATCCTAGAATATTAGAGGAGATTCTACAAGACAAACTTCAAGCACATAAAGTCCTTACATTAACTGAGTCAATATCCATTATAAAAATTACAAAAGCTTTCAAATTGTTCCACCCTCATAAAGATCTAGGTCTTTATGGTCTAAATGAAACTTTTTCACAAAACTTAACTAATTACAAGTCAAATAGTCATTGATGATGTGCTTGAATTCCTAACCAAAAATAAATTGCTAAAGGAAATAGATAGAACTTTCATCATCTTGATCCCCAAAGGAACTGAGCATGAAACATTCTATGATTACACGACTATAGTATGCTACAACACAATTTATAACATTATTGCCAAGGTTTAAGCAGGAAGGCTTAAGCAAATTCTATAAAACCATATTGATCAGGCACAAGGTTCCTTCATCCCTAGCAGAAGCATTAGAGATAACATTACAGTAGCTCAGGAATAGTTTAAAGACTACACCAGAAGGAGAGGTCACAAGAATTTTGCAATCAAAGATGACTTCCAAAAGGTATATGATATTGTTGATTGGACTTTCATCATCAATATTCTAACTACATCAAAGTTTCCAAGCAACTTCAATGCCTGGATTCATCAATACATATTCACTGTCATTTTTAATGTCCTAGTAAATTAGGAGCTTTCTAATCTAATTATGGCAACAAGAGGCATTAGGAAAAGGGATCTAATTTCCCTTTACCTTTTCTCATTAGTCATAGAAGTCCTAAATAAACTCCTAACGAGAGTTGTTAAAAGAAACCAAAACCTCAATCATTTCTCAGATTTTAGCCCTATTTCTTACTACAACTCCATTTATAAACTTATCTCTAAAATCCTATCCTAAAGATTGAGAAAGGTATTGCCTAATCACATTGTGAATCACAGGGTGCATATATACCTAAAAGGGCTATTGGAGATAATATTCTGATACTTCAGGAGTTAATCGGGACCTAAGTAAAGAAGAATGGTAAAGCTAATTGTTGTTTAATTGATCTCAAACAAGCCTATGACTCTGTGGATTAGGCTTCATCACTAATATTCTAGTAGCCATGGATTTCCCAATAGATTTCATCATGGGGATCACACAATGTATCTCAACTCCTCATTACAGCATCACTATAAATGTTCAGCCTACAAAATTGTTTAAAAGTAGTAAAGGTAGTAGGCAAGGTGACCCTATATCACCTTATCTATTTGGTTTGGTGATGGAGGGTTTTGGTAGACTACTCCACAAAAGGGTAAAGAGTTATAAAGGCATTAAATTCCATTCCAAATATTAAAGAGTTAAATTAGGTCGTCTTTGTTTTGCTGACGATCTTATTTTAATCTCCAAAAACAACCGTACTTTTCTCTCAACTCTTATGAAGGTCCTTAAAATGTTCAATAGGATGTTTAGTCTTTACATAAAATGCTCCAAAAGTGACTTATTCTTATATCATAAGGCTACTAATTTGGAATCCACCTTAGTCCCTATTATAGGTTTTAATGTTCAAAAGCTCCCAATGATGTATCTTGGTATTCCGATCTCAGATTTCATATTCAAATCTATTGATTATGCTTACCAAATTGACAAGATTAATCATAGAATTGCCTCTTAGAGTGTTAGGAATCTCTCCATTGCTAGAAGGGTTTAACTCATTGTTTCTATTTTAAATTTATCAGCATATATAAGGTAGCTCATTTTGCTTCTCTATGAAAATTATTAAAGATATTAAAAAAAATTAAATAGGTTCCTATAGACTGGCTACAAAGGAAACCCTTGCAAAGTAAAGATGGGATTAAGGGATGATCCTTTACCAAAATGTCAAGTGGGACTCAGTATTATTTCTCTCAGGACTTTTAACTCTTTATTACTTTCCAAAAGGATATAAAGACTCTTTGCTGAAAAGGAGGCTTTATGGTGTAGATGGATCCATATATACTTCATTAAAATAGGAACCTATGGAGCTTTAAGTCAGATAATCTATCCTCTACCAATTTGAAAGCTATTATTAAGCTGAGAGGAAATTTGAGGCCTCACTTTATCAACCTTATTGGCAATGGGGAATCTACTTCTTTCTAGTTTGATAATTGGCTTTCAATGGGACCTTTGAAAGATTTGGATCAAGGTGATGCATTAAAACCCTATTATAATAACAAGAAACATTGTATAAAGCTCTCACAAAAAAGGATTAGATCAGAATTATCCTGATCTCATCTTCTGTAAAGACTAAAATCCTACAGATTAGTTTTAACCTGTATAATGATATTGTTATATTGAAACATACCACTGATGGAGTATTCACTAATCTTTCTTGAAGAAAAGTTTTCACTAGCAACCTGCCAATTCTTCCCTGGACAAAAATAGTCTAGCCTAGACATCATTAGTCGAGAGAATCAATAATCCTTTAGCTTGCAATGGTAAACAAACCACCTAATGTTGACAAGATTGTAAGGTTTACTTACCTTAATAATTGGTGCTATCTTTACAGAGATGATAAGGAAAACTTAGGCCATCTTTTCTTCAAATGCATGTATGTCATAGATTCCTAGCAATAATTGATCTCATAGTGTTGATTAAGGGAACTTCAAGAGGTTTTAAGCAAAATTAAGTCTTGGTGTGTTGATTTGAGATTTCATAGTAAAACAATCAAATGATGCTTTTGCATCGCTCTTTCTTTCCTATTCTCAATTGTTTGGGATGAAAGGAACAACATAATATTTCACAAGTGCCCCACCACTTAGCATTTCAACATATATCTATTTTAATGAATTAGATCTTATATTGGCATCCATAAACATAAGGATTTGGACTCTCATTATCCCAACAAGGTCTGTAGAGTATAAACACCTAACATGAGTTGTAATTACTTTAAATATGTGTCAAATGTGATCTTATAGTGTTTTGTCTCTTATATTTACAAGGTGATCGTACTAGTACCAATTACATTTGCCTTTATGGCTTAATTTAAGTTAACTTCTCTAAAAAAACTTATTGGCTATAAAAGGAATCACCTTTTTTAAGGAAATTAAAAGAACATCTACTCACACTATTAAACCCTGGTTAATCACTGGAGACTTCAATGTAATCATTACAACTAAAAAAACTAAAGGGGTATATGTTAATAGAACTCCTTGTCAAAACTTAATGCTATGCCTATCTTATATTGAGATAATTGATGTAGCGTTAGCTGTTAATTTCTTCACACTAAGTAATAACTAGTAAGGAAATGATCTTATTAGGAAAAAACTTGACAGTTCTCTTGCAAACATGAATTGGTTTCAACAATTCCCCAACAGCTTCACTATTTTCCAAATTTCTTTTCTATTTGATCACGCTCCTTACTTTCACTTTTAATGATTCTAAAAGAATCAAGAACCTTTTCAGGTTCATCAACTTCCTTCTGGATGTTCCTGGATTTGATAAAGTTTTATAGAAAGGGTTCAGAGATGAAGTGAATGGTTCCAAACAGTATTAATACTATAAAAAATGCTTTTAATCAAACAAAATCTAAAATTGATACACAAGGAGAATACATGAAATTTCATAATCTTGTTACAACTGCCAGAAATGCTCTTATTTTATATTTAGAATGATATGAGAAACAACAATTCAGTATACTTATTGAAAAGGAGAAGCAAGCATTGTACAACTTCTATAAAGATCTCTCATTTGATCAATCCTTGAAGAGGCAGAGATCCATAATTGCTTAGTTGAAGGGGAGTGATAAAGGTTTAACTTTCTTTCACAGATATGTCATCTCCAGGAAAGCTGCAAACAAAATTAGCAATTTGATGTGTAAGAATCATATCATTTGTAATCAAGATTTGTTAAAGTTACAGGCTTTTAAATACTTCTCCAATGTTATAAATGCCTCCACCAATGCTCAAAGTTAAAGGCTTTTAAACACTTCTCCATGTTATGAATGCCTCCACCAATGCTCAATCTTCAAGTGGTTACTGAGTAGCATCATGTGTAGTTCTATTACTAGTCAAGAAGCCAAAATAGTCTCAAAAATTGTTATTGGATAAAAAATTGAACAAACTATCAAAATTTTGAATCCCCATAAGGCTCCAAGTTTAAACGAGTTTAACATGATGCTTTTTGCTAAAGCTTGACCTATCATCAAAGACATAGTACTAGATGCAATGCTAGAATTCTTTGAGAAGAAACAGATTCTTCTATTACAAGAATATATGAAGGGTTATTCCAAAAAAAAAAAGAGGAGGCAAAAAAATGCATTCTAAGGATTAATCTAAAGAATGCTTATGATAATCTTGATTAGAATTTCTTTTGTAACGTCATGAAGCCTTTAGGTTTTCCTAATTATTTCATTGAACGGATCCCTTTATGCTACAATGTCATCCTTTAGTATTTTAATCAATAGAGAACCAACCAAATTCTTCAAGAGTTATAAAGGCATTAGGTAGTGAGACCCTTCTTTACCTTACTTGTTTGTCGTTGTCATGGAGGTATTCAGTAGGAATTTATGTTGAATTGTTAAGAGGAATAAACACTTAAAATATCATTATAAATGCAAGAAATTAGGAACTACCAACCTCATTTTTATTGATGATTTGATTTTCTTAGCTAGGTTTGACAAAACTTCACTTTCAATAGTAAATGAAGGCAATCAGTATTTTCACTAAGTTATCTAGTCTTCATGTTAATGCTGACAAGTCCTCTTTTTACATGTCTATAAGGATTAAGGATTAGTGAAGTATAGTTGAGCATGCCACTAAGTTCATAAAAATGTATGTGCCTTTCACCTATCTGGGAATTCCAATAACTTCTTCCATATTGAGCTATGGAAGTTTTAAAACTTTGGCAGATAAAATATAAGCTAAAATCATAGGTTGGAGAATGAAAGATTTATCGCTAGTTGAGAGAGTTCAACTGATTACAATTGTAATATCTGTAATAAATATTTATTAGGCAACACATCTTGCTATTCTAAATGCTGTGAAAAAACCATTGATAAAATTCTTAGGAAATTTCTTTGGTCTAGTTCTAATGAAGGAGGTTATAAAGTTGACACTAAATGGTCTGAAATTTGCAGCTCTAAAAGGCATGGAGGTTTGAACATCATACCTTTAAACTCTTAAGTAATTGTATGATGATTAAGAGCTTATGAAGACTAATTAATGATCATAATTCTTTATGGTGCAAGTGGGTACATGTATTATATGTCAAAGATAAGAGCAATTGGAAAATTGATATATCATCAAGTTATGTATCTACTTCTCAAAAGGAGATACTCAAATGGAGAAGCTTTATTAGAATCCAGATCAAGAAGGTATTAGGAAAACATGAGCTCTTCTTGAGAATAAATGACAATAATTTGCAAATGTAGTTCAATAATGTGGAGTTAAAGGACAATGTTAAGGATAAGAATTGGTGGTGTCCTAGTGATAGTGTAACATTCAACAATACATCATATAGGAAACTTTTTTGGTTGATTATCAAGAATGTCTTTTAGTATAAAATAGTATTATATAAATACAATATTCTTATAGCTAGTTTAATTACTTGACAAACTAGTGCAACCTTTGTAAAAGTCAATTGGAGAGCTCTTCATACCTACTTTTTATAAATGTTACAATGTTTTGTAGCTTAGTTACTTTATCATGTTGAACATTCTCTTATTGAGAATCCTTTGCAGGAATTTTTGAGTTATCAGCTTTTTATGGCTTAATTCATTTTTTTTTAAATCTCTAATGGCCCCATAGCCGAAGATGGAGAAGCATGCTAAATTGATAAAATACATCCTTACCAAAAGCCTCTTTAAGTGAACATTGTCCTCATGATAGTTTATTGGATTGTAACATTGTTGAGCATAAAGTAAAAGGGATTAGTTCAGGGCCTAGTACTAGTAGGTCCAAGACTAGTTACAAACCTAAGAGGAAGAAAACTAGTTCAACTCCTTTTAAATATGTGTTTTAAATTGGAATTAGGGGGTTGAATTCCCTAATACATAAATGGCCCTTAAATATTGTCTTAACATTAAAAATCCATATTTTTATGGTATCACTAAGACAAACATAAAACAAGAATCCTGTAACAAGGTTCTTCTATTGTTGGACAAAATGTGGACTAGCATTACCAATCATCTTGCCCATTTCAATTGAAGAATCATCATTTAAGTAGACCTAGGTATTTTTCTTCTAAGAAACTAGTTCTTTATAGAAACACTAACTCATTAGGAAGTCATTATATAAAGCTCACTATCCCTTTTAGAAATTACTTTAGTATACGAAACTATTTGAGAGTTTTAAGGGAATTGACTATAGTGTGATTTAGAGACAATTAGCAGGTTCAAACTCTCCCTAGATAATTACTGGTAACTATAACAGTATACTTACTTCCAAGCTTGAGGGAATAGTAGACTTATAGGGTACATGTACTAAAAATTGACTCAAATAACTAGCATTTTAGGATTAACTGATCTCAAATAAATTGGTTACCAATTTACTTGGAGTAATTGACAATTTAAGGGCTAGCTTATTGGTAAAGAGTAGGACAGATATCTGGATAACTCTTAACTACCTTGGAAGCTTTCCCTATAGTTATGCTTCAACAATGCACTATTCTTAGATCATACTCCTATTGAAGTTTAACTTAATCCTATAGTGAGCAATAGAAGGGATCCTTTGAGGATTTTTAATTACCTTTTAACTCACCTAAACATTAGATATATTGTCATGGAATGAATGAACTTACTAATTACAAGTTCACATGCTTACTAACTCTCTTAGAAACTATAAGTAATCAAGACAAATTTTTATCAATTTCCAATGTCAAACATTGATCCTATTCTTCTGAAAAAGGAAGTAGCTTTTGAATTGATAAACATATGTTAAGAAGCTCTAGCTTGCTCTCCCTTTGATCCCCTAATCGAAATTTAAGAATGTGCAAAACTAAACAAATGCCTTAATGATGTAGAAAGTTAAAATTTGAATCTAAGATAGAAATCTAGGATATTAGCACTGGAGGAAGATGATAGAAAAGGTATTTCTACAATGTAGTTCAGGGAAGGAGGAAGAAAAGAAAATTTATATCACTTCTTAATAGTAATGGAAGATGGTGCTTGAATGGGAGAAACTTAAGTAGATAGGTTTATAGCACTTCAAAAAGTTTCTAGATACAAGCAAGGTGGTGATGACCATTCCTGAGGCACTTAGGTGCTCCTTAAATTCATCTTGTAAGCTCAACACATCTCAAAATTAACTAAAAAGACAACATTTGAGGAAAATAAATCTACTTTATTCTCATTTCACCCTGATAATACACCTAGTCTAGATGAGTACATTGCCAAGTTCTTTTAAGCTACTAGAGATCAAACAAGCAAAAATGATCTCCAATACAGTTATGAGTTTTATTTATAAGGTTAAATGCTTTATGAATTCAACAAGAAATATTTTGTCCTTCTTTCTATGATCCCTAATCCCTCAAGGTTAAATGAATATAGACCCATTTCATGCTGCAATGTGATTTATAAGAATCATTTAAAAATTTTAGCTTCCTAACTTAGGTCATATTCTTTCTCAAGAACCACTATTCATTAGTTAATCAACTAAAATAACTCCGAATTCTATATAACATTAAAATGCTCCAATTTGTTCTATGAACTCTCTGGATTGGTTTTTACACTAATTCAGGAAGATTTTTTTAAAGTTTCTCTTGAATGGATCCCGATTAACCCTTTTTATCCACACTGTGGACTAAAAATACATCTCATCTCTCAAATTTTCATGTGTGAATCAAATATTGAATCTTCCACTTTCATTCCTTCGATTTAATCAATATAATAACATAGATAAATAAGAATGAAATTAGATATTCATTAAACAAAAATTAATCAAAATATACTACATTGGAGGTTCATCGAACATAAATCTATATTTATATTTAGTTCATAATGAAAAAGTAATTTCAACTAAGAAACAAAATAAAGAAATAATTATTTTTGGAATTTGAATCTTCTAAAAAATCTTGTTGAAATTTTGCTTTATCATCAAATAATGATTATCAAAATTGTTACAGAATAACTTCAAAATTAACTTTAGGTGTTTCTTGATAAAGAACTTTATTTTTGTCTCTCTTTTCTTTAAAATTTGAAATCCTAGGTTTTTTAATGAGTTACATAGGCCCATACATATGTTGCTAGCTATGTTCTCTTGGAATTCTTTATAAATCTTCAACTACAATACGAGATGCATGTAAGGCTATATAAGGTATCATTTTCTTCAAATAGGGATAAACAAGTGGTATATATGTTGCACCAAAGAAACAACATCAATAAACTTTGAAAACGACCCTGTAAGTGCCTTATTTTAGGGTCCTTCTCCAATTCTTCCAAAATTGATTTCGTTCAATATAATTCCATCTTAATTTTTAATTCTTTTCCTTGTATTAGTGAAACTAAGACCTAAAATGAAAATAAATATCAATTTAAGTATCACATCCTTTAAAAGCCATAAAAATACAGGTAATTTACCTTAAAATAGTGCTAAAAATAATATATGTCTACCATAACTAGGTTGATATCAAGTTGACCTTAAAACTAAATTTCCCAATTACCTCCTTCAACTCCTTATTTTATTTATCCTGTGTTTTTAGGAAATTCTCTAGTAGTGACTTCATATTCTAATTTTAAGGAGGCTATTAAAGGATCTT
>JANZLD010000003.1:43411221-43424441 GCA_026413575.1 Erythroxylum carthagenense
TTTCTCTTATTTTCATTTAGTTTTTCACAATTTTTATTATTTTCTTATATGATGGGGATTTTTTCTTTTATTTTTTTGTTCTATATAATAGCTACAAACCTTAATTAGAGTTAAGGATGTAGACTATATATTTACTCCCTAAAGTCTAGAGATTATTGTTATGATGTTCTTGACATAATTATTTTGTTTCATTTTTTTAATGTACAAGTTGAAGGAATAAGAACCAAAATGAGCTACAAACATATGCTTGGAGATTTCCTAGTGATTATTTGCTTTTATGGAACAAGAAGGAGATTAATTAAGGTGAAGATGGGGTAAATAATGAAAGAAATGAAGTTATTACAACTTACATTATCATAATCGTGTAACTTACTAGAAGCGTGTAAGAGCTCGAACACAACATTGCAGCCACTTTGCAAATTACATGTCCATGTGTGGACTTACATAGCCATGTAAGTGAGCTATATGATTGCGAATGTGTAAGTCACAATTATTGCAATTTTCATATAATGCTCACCTACACGCTTGTGCTACTTACCGTGTATTATAAAAAATCATAATTTTTAGTATAAAAGGGAATTTAAGAGGACAAATGAGACATAAAAAGTTGAGAGACATGAATGTAGGAAAATTTCTTACCCTTTATAGAGCTTTGAGGAGCTATCCTTCATCATTTTTGTTTAAAGGGGACATCAAACCCAACGAAAGGGGATATCAATCCCAACGAACATGTTTGGGAATTTCTTAATCTAGTATTGTTGTTCTCACTCTCTTCTATAATTGATTGAGTTATTCTATAAAATGTTTTGGAATTTATGTATAAATGATTTAATCACTTTAAATAGATTATTTATGTATGATCCCATTGCCATAATCTTGATTGCCAAAAGCTGAGAGGCAATGAAATGATCAAGATGGGTGAAACTCTTTCTACAGTCTTTAAAAAGAAAATACTACGAAGTATAAAGACTTAGGCATGTTTATCATTCCATGTAAAATTAGTAACACTAAGATTAAATAGGTTATGTTAGTTTTAGGAGCATTAATTAATGTTATGCCTAGTTCTATGTATGCTTCTTTAAATCTAGGCTCGTTGAAAGAAACTAATGTTACCATACAATTGGCAGATCCTACTAAAACATACCCTGCTGGGTGAATGAGGATGTACTTATGTAGGTGAATGAACTCATATTTTTTACTAATTCTTTTATGGTAGATATGAATGATAAAACTTCCTATAATCCAATGCCTATCTTACTAGGGAGATGGTTTCTTAACACAACCCAAACTAAGATAGACATTCGTGAGGGTACATTCATAATGGAATTTGATGGGAAGTTACTCATTTCAATATCTTTAATGTTAATGAGAACCACCAAAAATGAACATTTTATTTTTGAGATTAATGTGATTGGCCCTTTAGTACGGAGATATTGTAAGCGGAAGTGAATAAATAAATTGGAAGCACTTTCAATTAAGGAGAAGACTAAAGCTTTCATTGTCTCAAGGAAAAGCTTTATTATTGGTCAAAAAGTGCTTTTTATGCTCTAGATATATTTCCACATATATTACGTCCTTATTGGTCAATCCTTTTATGATTATTTATGTCTATCCCCATGGTGTAGAAAAGATTAAGAGTCTGAAATAGGGAAGACATTAAATGTGAGTGTTCATCGACTTAAGCCTTATCCTTAAGAATTTCAAGTGGAAAATGCAAAAGTTGTGATCCCTAGAGATCAAAATTTTATCATATGATGAGGAGACTATGGAGTTGAGCCAATGACAATAAACAAAGATACTGTTAGGGAGGCAACCTAAAGGAAGTTTGTTCCTTTTTCTTTACATTTTTACATTCCTTTTTTTAACGCTCCATTTTATACAGTTAATGTTACATTAGAGACAATGTAAGTTCTAAGCGTGGGGGTGAGCTAATGTTTATGCAAAGTTCTTTTTGGGTGTTTTAAAGTTCTTTTTACATGTAAACAAAAAACATTGCCTATTTTCTATTGATTTTAGGACAATATAGCTATATTTAGAGAGTATAATTAAGTAGAAAAATTCATAGCAGCTTAGGCATGTGATTTACTTTTGTGATTAGTCATTGCTCTTTATCTTTAAAAGAGTAGTGACTAGTGGGTAGACATAAGCTAGTGAGATTTTGAGCCTTTTAAATTGACACATCCATATTAGTCTCATTGTCTTTTGTTCATATGTGACCATTATGACATGTACATCCTGACTTTGCCTTAATTTCTATTCGACGCCACGTTTTATCACATGCATTAACATGGAAATAATATATAATTCTTTTTTTGTGAGCTACATTAGCGAAATAGCCTATCTAGTGACACGATTTATCATATTGTTAAGCCTTTTGAGCTTCATTAGCCTTTTCTCTTTTTTTAACCAAATTATGAGCCTTTAACCTAACCAAAAGTCTTACCTAAACCTTAAAGCTAGTTAGGCATTTGTAATTATTGATGTTTGTGGATGCGCAAGAGCATAAGTGTGGGGTTGTGCTTACATGTGGGTTGGTTAAAATTGATCGAATGTGATTTTTATCTTTTATAAATGAATTCCATTGTCGATGTAATTTCTTTCAATTTTTGTCTAGAAAAAAAGAGAGAAGAAAAACTAAAAATAAATCAAAAAGATAATTAAAAAAGATATCAAGAAGTAAATCATTTGTTATACAAAGTAATTAATGTTAGTCTTTTATTCTAAAGTTGCATGAAAGTGGTGAATTAATTGTGATGCAAATAGGGAAGAAGTTGTTGCAAAGGGTTAACCTATTATGGTTACATTATATATCATCAATTTTTGTGAGTGATTCCTTTTAAATCCTTGTGCTTTATGTGATTTGCATTCATCATAGCTGATGGTACCTACTTATGAGTGGATGTTAATTTTTGCACTTGATACTCCATTGAATGATTTTCCCTACTTCCCTAGCTTTGATGGCTTTTGAACTACATAATCCAAATACTTCTTACCTTAACCTTTGACCTTATGTAACTTTTAAAAAGTCCTTTGATTCATGACTATGCATATAAATATTTAGTGGTGGGGAATTGAAATGATATGCAAAGATGGGGAATATCTTGATCATAAATGGTTTTTGAGTGTACCTACAAATTTATCTTATTTTAAACACAACTTATCAAGGTCTGCCATTTGATTGATCGAAT
The DNA here is from genome assembly GCA_026413575.1 of Erythroxylum carthagenense. Classification (NCBI taxonomy): domain Eukaryota; kingdom Viridiplantae; phylum Streptophyta; class Magnoliopsida; order Malpighiales; family Erythroxylaceae; genus Erythroxylum; species Erythroxylum carthagenense. Next base: position 43,414,410 of record JANZLD010000003.1, read on the forward strand.
TTTTGAAGGGAATGGTTATTAATTGATCCTGCTACTCCTTTTTGCATGATCATGTATAGCTATGCATAATCGTGATATAATTGTTTCTCCAGCTTTTTCTTTATCTTTACTTTTCATTTACCTACCTCCATTCATCAACATACACATCAAACAATCCTTGAAATATATAATTAATATCAAACTCTTGCCTTAAACAAAAATTAATCAAACAAAACACACAAAACATTGATAATAACATAAATCTAAGTCCTAAACACATGATTATCATCTAAGAAAACACTAAAAACACACTCTAACACCTTGAAAACATACTAAGTTTTACACTTATTACTTCACTGGCCTCTATTTGCCATCTATTGTCTAAAGTAACATATACTAACTTCTATAAATTACATATACCTCATAAAAAACAACTGAATTGAACATAAAACAATAAAATGCATAAGTAACTATAAATTGAATATAAATTGGAATAAATAGTCAACATCAATATAATAAAATAACTAAAGTATAATTTTAGTTAAGGAATAAAAAAGGAAGAACATAATCTATAATATGTACAAATCTTAATGGAAATAAAATAAATTTGGTGCTTAGTCAATAAAAAACTCATCATCATCATCATCATCATGATCACCTTTGGCAAAGTTGAAGATTATAGAGTATCTTTGAGTATCCCTTATGTTAGAGGTATACAAATAACCTTTCCTTCGTCCATCCTAACTATCTTTATAACCTATGTAAGACATAATTTCGACTACAAATCTTAGTAAATATATAGTGGATAGCCTTATCAATCCTTTCCCACATCATATATTATAGTGAAGGCTTGACATCTTCTTAATCCTTCAACGTCTCTTCCTCTTGAGGTGTATAAGATATTAGTCATTCTCCACCTTGCTCCTACTCCTCTCCACTGGTAATATAGGCCTTAAATCCCTATCTACATCGGCCTTCCTAAGCAATGTCCTGTGCCTTATCATTTCAAGGTTGACATCACTTATACAATGACTAATAGTTAGGTTTAAAAGAGAATAAAAACACTTAGGCTTTTTGTAAGTGTAGTCAAATAAAAGCCTCCACTTATTGTGTTATAGCTTTTGTTTCACATTTGTTATAAATATATGAAACATAAACTTAGAAGATATAGTCTCCTCCCAGTTATAAATAATAAATAGAACAAATCCTTATGAGTGACTTCTCTTATAATCTTTGTTTTCTCTAAAAGTGAATGGGATATTACTCTGTGTGTAACTATTTTAGGGTAGGAGTGGTAACATATGTGTTCTTGGTTATCGATGGATCATAGTTAGACCTGTTAATTGATATAGTTCTTCATAACATCCTATGTATCTACTTATAAAGCTCGATAAAAAATTAATTATAAAATTTTAAGGTCCTTTATCTTTACCTATTCAAGTGTGTAAAGCATGGATCGCACTTCATACACATTAAAAGTCCAAGCTCATTTAATTTCTATAACATGAATTGTATTGCATCCCTCTCAATAACTAACATGCCTAAACACTTCAAAAGTTACCTAAATTTTCAAATTAATTTCTTGATAGGCAATGTTATCCATGTCAAAAACTTGTCACCACTATTTGTTTCCTCCATAACTCCTCATTTCATCCACCAGATCAACACTTCCTAAACCTTTCCGGTCTATTCTTTTAATTTCTTTAATAGGGTGTTTGATTCACCTACTGTAATAGATAAGGAATGGAATGGTTATTCTTAGGAATAGAATAGACGAAGAATGGAATGGAATGAGTATTACTTAGCTTGGTTTATTCCTAAGAATTTCTAATGATGATGTATGCCAATGTTTGGTTTGAAAACATAAATTTGAAGTGACAAAGAAATAACTAACTAAAAGATCTAAATATCTATTATAGTCTCCAGTAACTATATAATAATAATAATAATAATAATGATGATGATGATGATGATGATGATGATGATGACAACAATAACAACAACAGTAACAACAACAACAAGAGGGAGAAAGGTTATCTTTACCTCTTCCACGTTTCGTAAAATCACATTGACTAATATTCTCTCAACTAATCATTTAACCCTAATTGATTACGAAATTCTAGATTTTGCAACCTCTCGATTCAAAAAATCTTCCTAACATTTTCAACTAGTTCTAAAGTGATCTATTGAATAATTAAGCTCTCACACAAGATCTCTTTGTATGATTATCAATATGATATTTGCGTGACTTATTAAATCACTAACTCTTGTTCTACAATCTAATCTGATTATTTTCAACTCACTCTCTTGATTTATTGTCAAAGTATTGGCATACACAAATATCACTACACCAGAATATAGTATTGAATTCAATAATAACCAAGTCACAAAACAACTTATGAACAAATCCTAATATGGAAATTTAGAACATCATAAATGTAAATAACATCTTCAAATTCAATTTACACATCAAGTTTAATGAAAATAACAAAAGGAATTAAGGAAAAACTTGATTTGGAACTGAATCTGGAAATCGCAAATGCTCTTCTTGCTCCCTCTTGTATGATTCAATTTAGTAATAGGGTGGATGCCTTTTTTGGAGTGTTTTATGTTCTTTGATAGTAGATGAGGGTTTTAGGGTTAATTCTAGGGTTTATCCACATCATTTGGTTCTAAAAATGATGCCCAATATCAAAATAGATGAAAAATGCAACGTCTGGAAAGTGTCTATCACAATTGTGACATAGGTGTCACAATCGTGACGCTGGAGAAAAAAAACCTTTTATCACTATCATGACATTGCATGCACAATCGTGACCCTGTAAAAAACCTTCTTTAACGATAGTGACATTGTAAGCACGATCATGACCCTACCATATAATCCATGCACATTCTAGCTTCCTTCATTCTTCACTTATCTGGTTTCCATCAGTAACAAACACATCAAAGGCCTCAAGACACACAAGATTAAGATCTAAAATCATGTTTTAAACCACATAACACTTAAAACATAAACAAATAATAAAATTAACATAATTCTAAGCCTAAACATGAAATAATCATCTAATAGACACCTATAAACATATTTAAAAACTTATCAAAACATAGTATAAACTACACCTATCAACATCCTGATACTTAAACTTTTCCTTGTCCTCAAGCAAAAATAGAACACAAATTCAAACAAATTAAAATTTTCCTTGTCCTTAAGCAAAAACAAAACACATATTCAAACAAAACAGACATAAGCATATACATTCATGCAACATCCATTAATGAGATAATGACATCTAACTTCATGAAATCAATCTAATTGCAAAAATCAATCATTCAAGCTATGCCAACATATTAACCTATACGTTTCATGGCTAAGCACTTTGGATTGAATATACATAGTAATTAAAACATTAACATCATATTCAGTCACCTATGGCACTTGTAGACATACATTGATAATTAGTAAGCAACCAAAATTGTAACTATTACTAAGTATCCTTTCATGATTTTTTTTTCTATTTTTAAAGATCAGTAGGATTTATTTATCTAACACCACTTTTTAATTTTCTTTAACATTAAACTTAGTCTTTTGACATGAAGACAAACACTGATAGTTATAGGTTTCATTATGATTTAGTGGGTAATTTGGGATGTTTTTAGTTGTTAATTAGATGCTTTGTGCATGTTTAGGTTTAGAATTATGTTAGAGTGATTATATGCTTGTTTTTTTATGTTATATAGTTTAGAACATATTATGTGGCTTTAATTTTGTGCATTTTAGGTTTTTTTATGTGTTTGTTAGTTTTTGAGATCAGGTAAAGAAGATCGGAGAAGTTTAAAGAAAGCTTGGAAGAAGACTCAGTGTCACGATTGTGGTATTCCAATCATGACTTAATCAACCCAGAGAGGGCCACGATCATGATTGAATGGACTACAATCGTGACAGAAGCTAATTTCATAAGCCATGATCATGGCAAGTAGGCCATGACAGAACCTCATTTTCAAGGGCCACGATCATGACATGCCTGCCACGATTGTTGTAGGTTCGATATAGATGCGGTGATCTGCTTCCATTTCTATTTTTGGAGGATCATTAGACTGTTTGTCCTAGGTAAAACCTTATTTTTACCCTAAAAGGCAAAAACACTATAAAAGGAAAAGAAAACGACCTAATTAAAAGAGCTTTAATCTTACTAATTAAAGAAAGAGCCAAGGAAGAGAAAGAAGAAGAGAAAATAGGAGAGAAGAAGAAGAGGAGGAGGAGTTGCTACTGTCACCTTTAGCCATATTTTCCAAGTTAATTTCTCATTTCTTCTTTATGTTTAATTCATTTAATGTATGAGATGGATATGAGGATGATGAATATTTGTTTAAAAATGTTCTAAACTTTATTTAGGATTTGTTCTTAAATCAATTATGATTTGATTTCTTTTGATGTTAATATGTTGGGTATTGTGATTCTTTGTCGTTTTTGCATACTTCGATAACAAATCGAGAGAGTGAACTAATAGTAACATGATTAGGTTGGGTGATGAGAGTTAGCAACCTAATAGATCACATAAAAATCAAATCAGTAATTATACAACGAGAGATCGTGTGTGAGAACCCGGTTTTTTATTAGAGTGCTTAAGAAAATTGGAATGTGTGTTGTGTTGTTAATTGAGAAATTGTAATTTTGAAACCTACGATTCAATTAGGGATTATGATTTGGGGTTCAATGATTACGTCTCGGGAGAGCATAATCTATCATTTGAAATTATAGGACCAATACCCATTAACTCAAAAGTAATTAAAGTAGAAAATGACAATATGATAAATTTTAGACCTCGTTTCTGAAGTCTAACTATCACTCTGATACTATAAATGTTGGACACTCCATTCTCGCAAGACTCGTCCTCGACGTCCTAAGAGACTTCTGGAAACGCATCCCACAAGGGGGAGCCCACACCACTCAAACATCAAAATTTCAAAATGACTTCCTTAGACACAATTATAGCTCCATGTCTCAAATTTATTTTGCAACAGGAATCATCTCATTCAGAGCTCTATAGCTCAAGATATGATCAAAAAGCCAAAATATGTTCATAACCAATTCATGCTCTTCCAACTCATTCCCTCACTTTCTTTCCATAAATCTTTCTCAAGTCGACTCCAAAGGCTACCAATTTTAATGGAGTGGTATAGGAATGTATTCGGAATCCAATGCTTTAAAAATCAAGTCATTTGAAGGTCAGATGACAAAGTTATGGCCAAATAGCCCAAGTGTGATCACACTAGAAGCTCTCGCGATCGCGCCAGTGAGGTGTTGCTTTTCTTCAATCCGCAGCTTCTGTCACGCTCACATCTTGTTCCTCACAATCTCATCTTATACATATTTATGCATAAATTCCATTAGAGAGGTTAGATTAAGGTCATTCTTAGACCAATTCAAAGAAGAATTCTAGATCTACAACTTTCATGGAGAGCTAGAAAAGAGATTTTGCCTCCAAAAGGGTCAAAATCACAATTTATTGTAGTTATCCCGTGTAAGTACATCCTATGTAGCATTACTAACTTATAATGATCATATATCTCAACTCGATATCCAAAAATTTCATGATTTATATCATTGGAAAGCTAGAAAGATAATCTACAATTTCTAAGAAGACAACTTTATTTAATTCACCCTAGGTCAATATAGTTCTTCCCCTGAAGTCAGAACACATTTTACCCTTATGAAAGCTTGGAAAATGCAATAAACCAACTTTGAGAATCACGAGCAAAACACAATCATATTTCATAATCATCATAACAAAAGAATTTCTTCAATGCTCAATCTCATTTCTAAAACAAAATAGTGTTTGGAACGCAGCTTTAGTTACATATCAACAATACATCAATAGCTTAATACAAAATACATAGGGATGCTCATGTTTGATATGCTACTAAAGTTACCCAAAAGTACTTGAACTAACTTAGTTGCTAAATGTAGCTAACTCGGAGTTTCCAAATGCCTTACAAGGATCAACAATCTTCTCGTTATGTACCTAAGGAGAAAATAATAGATTAAGCTATACAGCTCAGTGGCTAATATATTTATAGTCATTGGTAATGAGGCACACAATCAAGCATACATACATACCTCTATATCTCAATTTATTCTAGCAATTCAATCATTAGCCAATTTAGCTCAAAAACCCATAATTAAGGAAGTTAACGTATAAAACCTAACGTGGACAGTTAGCCATCAAAGATAAAACTTAAATGCATTATGTTTGAAAATTCAAAGATCCAATGCACAAACAAATGGCTCGAGAGTTCCATGGATCGAAATGGTAAAATCGAAGTTTACACCATGAACAAAATAAGTCCATTCTTCAGATCTCATATGCCACAAGCGGGTAGCCGGGAGAAGGATTAGTCAACGTGTACGTGACGAACGAAATGGTTTCTCTATTTCTCAAACACAAGAAAATTCTATGCTCAGTTCAATTTATCACATATATTGATTCTCATGCATTTTATACTTTTTCTTCTTTTTTGAATATACAAAATGTCATTGCATCTTCCAAGGCAAGGCATAATAATACATCATATTGTCATTTCCAACATTCACAACAATTCACAATTAAGCAATTAAGCATACATATATAGGCAAGAAATTTGTCCCTTTACACAATAACTATAAATATATTACCCACCTAATTTGCTTGAAAATCCAAACTCAATTGTGCCTTTCCTCTTGCTCGAGTAAGATTTTCTTGGTTTCCTAAAACAAATCAATTTCCCATTCAATCCAAATTCAAATGTAAATTCATAACCTTCAATAATTAAAAATACAAAAATTGAGGTTAAATTTAACTTACCTATAGTCTTTCTAGGTTAGAAAGACCAAAACCTAGTCCAAAGACCCACAAAAATCGAAAATGGGTTCCCTTCTTTCTTCCAACGCAAACCCACTCTCTCTTTAATCCCTTTTTCTAACCAAACAAGAAGAAAAGTAATGGAGTTTACGTTAATAAGATGATTTCCTCTTCTTTTTCTTCTTCTTTCTTCCTCTCCCACGATTTTTCTCTTCTTCTTCCCTAGTTTCCGCGATTTTTCTTCTTCTTTTCTCTTCTCTCAGATTTTTCTTCTTCCTCTCCTCTCTTCCATGACATTTCTCTCTTCTCTCTTCTTAATTCAAGACCATTCTTATTCTTTTCTTTCCAATTATACCCCTCATTTGTTTAGTTCTCTCAATTTTGCCCTTCATTTAATGTAATGTTCATTTTGCCCCTTCTTTTGTTTCTTATGGCCATTACCCTAATTTAATTCTAACATTTCCATTCTAATTCTAATTTATACTTATGCTCACTAAATTAATCAATTCTAAAATAAATAAATTAATCATAAATAACTAAATAAAAAATTCGGGGCCCAACAATAAATCCCATCTTCTCATATTGATTAATCTTGTCTTGTGCGACTTTTTATTGTTAAGTAGGTGTGCTTAATTTTGACTTCTTTGTTATTAACTTTATAAATTATTCTCAATCAATCTACATTTAATTACTTAATTTTTTGTTCATTTTATTCTCATTTTAATTATGATTTTTAGACCTTAGACAAAGTTAGGATTCAATTAGTTCACTAATTCCTTATGGGATCGACATCTCAACTACTAAACTTATGACCTGTAGACTTGCGAAACTTTGAGGGTTTTATAGAATTAAAAATTGTTAAACAAGTTTTTGGTTCTATTGTCAAGGAATTAGTTAGATTCTTTTAGTCTAAGACATTTTCACCTCTCTTATATCCGTGTGGTAGCATGAAGAGTTACTCAGAATTCAATTCAGATTTTCGAAACCTTAGCACTTTACATCACCCATTTGGAATCAGAAATTATATTAGCCACACGCCAAGAAGAAGAAATTGAAGAACTATTAGCAAAAGAATTTCATCAAGAATTCAATCAAGGAAACTAGGTATAAACCCTTATGGATTTCATAAGACCGGGGTTCAATGCTGCAAATCAAGGCATGACTTAACCACTGGTTCAAGCAGCCTCATTTGAGATTAAGCCTGTTTTGCTAAATATGTTGCAAACCAATGTGCAATTATAAGGATTGACTAATGAGGATCCTATATCATGGGATGTCAGAAGATGTCATTAGGATGAGGCTCTTTCCTTTCACGCTAAGGGATAAAGCCAAGGCATGGTATCATTCTTTAAGTCCCACAAATTTCAAAACTTAGAAGCAGTTAGTGCGTGCATTCTTAGATAAGTACTTCCTTCTTACGAAGACTACGAAACTAATAAAGGAAATAAAAAATTTTCAACAAAATGATAGGAAGCTGCTTTACGAAGCATGGGAAAGGTACAAGGATTTGTAAAGGAGGTGTCCTCACCACAATTTACCTAAGGAATTCATGTTGTAAACCTTCTACAATGGAGTTACTCCACTCACACGAGGCACTATAGATGCAACATCTGGAGGATCTTCAATAAGGAAGACGGTTGAGGAAGCGGAGGAGTTGTTTGAGGATATGGCAAGTAACAATTGTCTTTAGACGATAGCCAAAATTAGACAACACATAACTCTCCAACAGAAAAAGGGAGCCATAACTATTGACTCAATAATGGAAATGCAAGCCAAAATTGACAGTTTAATAATATGAAAGCCTCTTCTTCAGCTCTTGTCAAGGCAATTCAGCAGAGATGTGAGTTGTATGGAGAAGACAATCAGGATACCATCGATGCAAAAAAATTAACCAAAGTAGCTTAATTACATGGGAGCACAATTTAGTTGAGGAGGGGGAATAATCCCTACTCAAACACATATAATCCTGGGTGGAAGAACCACCTAAACTTTTCTTTGTCAAACACTGTAGGAGGTCAATTTCGACCTCAAGGGCCATCTAGATTCCAACAAGAGAAAGCCAATTCCACGGACTCTAAGTTAATAAAATCTTAGAAAAGATTGGGAGTATGGAGGATGCTTATGAGAAGTTGGAAGAAAGATTGAACAAGTAACAAAGAATCACTCTTCTTCCAACGATAACTTAGAAGTCCAAATGAGCCTATTGGAAAATGCATTGTCTGCACAAAATACAAGGAGACTTTCGAGCAATATTGAAACAAATCTAAAGGAAATTAAGGGTAATGGTGATCACACAGGCCACTAAAAACAAGTTGAAGAAGAAACGGAAGAAGAAAAGAAAAGGGCTAACGAAAGTTCCTTGCTAAGTAGATATAACATGATGAAGATCAAGAAGTCGTCCTGCAATTCTATATCCCATTCTAGTGTAGAGAAAGCCAAAAGAAGTAGAGTTGAAAGATGTTCGAGATATAATAGAGCAACTGAAAACATGACTTTCCCTTATGGAATAAATAAAATAGAAGTCAGTAAACAGAGAGAAACGAAAGAAGTTGGGACGTGAAGTTGTAATCAAAGAGAACTCTAACAAAGTGGCGACACTACCATAGAAACAAGATGATCCAGGGAATATTCCCTGTACTATTGGTAGTGTCAACATGGAAAAGGCTTTTGCAGACTTATGAGCTAATATAAGTATGATGCCTTACACTTTATGCAAAACGGTAGCGTTAGGTAAAATAACACCAATCAGGATGTCTGTTCAAATGGATAATAAATCAATCCACCATCCTAGGGGCATTGTCAAGGGACGTTCTTGTTAAGGTTGACAAATTCACCTTTCCCAAGACTTCATCATCTTAGACATAGAGGAAGATTTGGAGACACCCGTTATCCTTAGAAAACCATTTTTAGCCACCACCCACTCCCTTATTAAGGTTAATGGAGGAAAGTTAACTTTAAAAATGGGGGACGAGAGGGATTTATTCAAAGTGTCTAATGCAATGTATTGAATTCCGTTCCGTACCGGCCGGTACCGGCCGGTACGTACCGTTCCAGCCCAAATCCGGTACCGGATTTCAAGTTTTGGTACCGGATTTAAATACCGGTCGGTACCGGCCGATTTCGGCTGTCGGTACCGGAAATTTTAAAAAATTTGGGGGTTTTTTTGCAAAATTTTAAAAATTTTCAAAATCTCTTCCCTCCCTCTCATTCCCTC
>JANZLD010000003.1:43439510-43454513 GCA_026413575.1 Erythroxylum carthagenense
TTCATTCATTAATTAAAATATAATTTATTTTGTAATTAATTAATTACAATATTTTTTACAAACCAACCACTATCAATGGTAATGGTAATTATTCCTTTCTCTTAACCAACCATCATAATTATAATGATAATATTCATTTCTATATCTCACTATATTCATTCTCATTCCTATTACCATTCTCTCGCGCTAACCAACCGCCTAATTTTTCTTTAGGGATATAATTGGAAAGGTAAGTTAAAATTAAATTACATTCTATAAAATACTGTTGCATACCAAACATCATAATAAGAATTCACCCAATTTTTTAATTAAAATTTTTATAAGTATCCAAACATATAAATATGTTTACTTTCCACATATTTATTTTCCAAAGAATCAAATTCCAAATTAACATTACTTTCCTGTCAACCAAACAGGCCTGGAAGTTTTTCATTGAAAGTGAAGAAATAAGGATGACCCTCTCCTTCCTACTCTCTCGATTTTATTCTCTCTATTTCAAGATTAGGGTTTACTTTGGAAAGGACATCTAAAGTAAAGGCATACAAATTTTCTGCATATTTCTACTATTTTTAAAAAATAATTTTTAGCTAATTTCTAATTTTTATTATAAAATCCAAAAAAGTTTCTCTCAAATATTTAAATTACCTAATTGCCTTTGATATTTCTCTGTTTCCACATTTACCTATTTTTAAAGGACTTAGGCTTATTTGGTTGGCATATCTGATCACGTTTGGTTCATTTTTTTGAGTAGTTAGGAAAGTAATCTAAATATTAAGGGGGTGTTGGGATTTATAATTCAAGTAAAATGCTGTTACTTTCCCTAAGTTAGTGAAATGTTCTAATAAGTTTTGATTTATTAAAATAAAATGTATCTATAATTTTTTATTTAAAATAAATTAATCACCATTAATAATTAAATAAATTTTATTGTTTATAAATACCAATAATTAAAATTTAATTAAGGGTAATTAATATTTAATAAAATTGACATAATAAAATTTGAGTATATCATGAAAATTAAAGCAAATTAGATATTGTGAAGTGCAATTAATGTATGCTTTCTTTGTTACTTAAATTTTTTGTATTATTAATATACTACTCACAGTTAAGACAAGAGTATATCTTACTAGTAAGCAATATAAATAAAATTTTTATAAACTCTACTACTATTACTTAATCAATTAAAATAATAGTTAGTTTCGAGGATGAAAAATTAACATTTATCTAAGCAGAGTAAAAAAAGCTAGGAATATAATAGAGTACATAATCAAGACAAGATAATAAATACTCCCCTTAATGTTAACGTTGTATATATGATTAAATTTATTGAAAATGTTTTTATTATTTTGATCAACGTAGTTTCCTTGAAATTTCACTTTCTTAAACTATAACTATGTATTTTTTGATTAGTTGAGATGTATATATGTGGACCTTATATACCTCTTTAATTGCATTAAAATATGTGAACTCTCATTAAATATTTTACCTTAATAGAGAGATCATATTGGTCTCTCTTATACCTTACTCAATCCCCATTACCTAAGTCATATACCATTCACAGATATTCAAGTAAATGTAAGTCACATCTAAACACCTATATGAACACATCCATATTAAGATTAATTAAAATTAATTTATAGATATAAATCACATATTATAACTCAAATTGAATCAATCCATAAAAAGACAGCATTAGGATTCCTTATATATATATATATATATATTATAATCAACCATCATCACGTTTAAACCAATAAATTAAAGAAATCAAAAAGAGTAAAAAAAACTCCAAAACGTTTCTATTTTACAAATTGACATACGATTTATATAAAGATTCACACATTCGTGCCCTAATCTATATTAACATAAGACTTCTTAGGATGATTCATGCTTATCCTAACTAATACTTTTAGAAGGATCCACAATTGGGAACACACCTTTATTTTAGACCGTATCTATAGGTATGTTTTGGATAGAAAAATTCATTATTTGGGATACGGTTGTGTCCTAGATTCTGCTAAAATGTGAACTTTACATAAAGATCTATAACCTAAGACACTCTCGTATATTAGGTCATGTCACCGAAAACATTTAAAAGTTAAAATCACGTCGAACTTATTTTTTTCACTCATCTTTATGATTCTCTCCCAACTGTATGATTCTCATTTTTCTCATTATCTCACAATCCCACTAATAAAAATCAATACCCAAGCAAAGCTCACAAAGATTTCAACATTTCCACTTCATTTTCACTTATATTTATCAACCTTTTCACTCGTAAATCAATATTATGTAATTTAGGGCTCTATTTTTCAAAGTTATGGAGATTTTAAATTCTTAAGCATTTTCACTCCCAATCTCTACCTAAAACTACAAGTCCATCGGAAGAAAGATTTTAAAGGCTTTTTAAGAAAAAGGAAGGTACGAGTATATCAATGTGCCTCTAATAGTTGCCAATAAGCTAAAGTTCATCCACAACAATACACTCAATGCTTGTTTTCGCTTCATTTGACTAATTTGAAAGGTATATGTATTTTAACATTGATATTTTAAGTTAAATAGGATTGTGTTTTTTAATTTTGATCAAAGAAAATAAGACCGAAAAAAGATGTTTAAATTTACATAGATAATGTAGAGTGGATTATGTGTTTTGAAGTAATGGAACATGCTTTTAGGGAACTTACTTCAAAACTTTGGCTACTTTAGAAACAACTAGGCATGCTAGGTAGGACAAGGAGGATGTTATTAGGTTTAGGCTTAGCGGGATTAGAATAAAAATGTCTTTTAACAATTTTGGAGTACAATGGAAGTTTTATACATCTGAGCATATGGAAATGGAAGAGTATAAAAACTTTGTAAGGAAATTTTTCACTAAGCTAGTTGCCTATAAACTTGAGGAGTTTTAGAAATCTATATTAGGGAGAAAGACTCTTTTAAGAATAACCATATAATGTCCAAAGCTCATTGATACTTACATAGGGTAATTACTTATACAATTTTAATAAGGAAGAAGAGTACTAATGTAATGACACTTAAGGACTATTATATTTTAGGTGTATAATGGGAAAGGGACCATGCAACCTAGGTTATTACATTATTGTATACTTGAAGCATATGGCAATAGGAAGAAGAAGCCATCTATGAAGGATCATATTTGATAAGATTAGCAAAGAAACTATGTATTTTTAACATTCTGCTATGATTAACTTGTGTTATAATTATTGTTGAACTTGATATAATGAGATATGGGATTTGTTTAAAAGGTGGGCAAGGCATACGTATTAGCCAGGAAAGAAAGAGATCATACAAGAAATAACACCCCTATAGAAGAGGAAGGAGAGATCATACAAAGGATAATGGAGTTAGGTGGATGATGAGGACACTTAATTGTTTTAACATATGACTGCTCCCAAAAAAGTTTCAAAAGATCCACAGCTAAGGATATAATGTGTTAATACTCATGACCCTCTATAGAAAAATACATGACCTAGGATATGACTATGTCCTAGACCATTTATAAGTAGACAAAAAATATTGAAATTGTGGAACCCTAATTTTGGAAGGGTTAGCTTTTGGGAGGCACAAGAATCCTTAGGGATCAATTTTTAGGCCATTTATGATAGAAAAGAGGATTAGAGATCAACCTAATGGATTAAATATTATTGGAATAAAAAGATTTTATATATAATTCTTTCTACCTTGATGTCTTTTAGTTCATTAATTTTATTTATTAATGAAGATCTAACTTATGTCTAGTTGTTTCATATGTTTAGTTAGGTGAACCCTATTTATTATCTTTGTAATGATTGATTAAATATTGTTTATAAAGTGAGATATATTTCTTTTAAATATATTTGTATAATTTTAATGTCAATTTAATAATGTTTGAATTAGATATTATATTAATCCATTGAAAATAAATTTCAACAAAACATTTAACTTAGTTAATTGGAATTTTAAATTTTTACTAAGGAATTTAACTCAATTAATTGACATTTCCTCATATGCATTGAAAGCTTTTGGAGTTCTCAAACTCTTCCTCAAACTCTTCATAAAATGGATTGAATAGTGTGTGACAACCACCACTTTTCTCACACTGGTACATAGAGAAGCTATAAGAAAATATAAGGGAGCTAGAGGGCTTCGACAAAGTAATCCCTTACCCCTTTTTTTGTCATATGCATTAAGGTTTTGACCATAATCATATCAAAGAAAGTAAACCACGATATTAACTTCAAGCTTGACTATCAATGCAAAAAGTTAGAGCTTGCTAATATATTTTATGGTAATGATATGTTGATCTTTTGATGTGATGACCTAACTCCATCAAGCTGTAATGATCTCCCTGGAGCAATTTTAATAGTAGAATACTATTCTGAGTAGGTTATCCAATTTTGAATGAAAAAAATCGTAGAAATCCTTTAAATACCTACAATGCTCTCATACAATTATTGTCAACCTTATGTAGTAGGACATAACTCATTAGATTAGAAATTTTTAATTCTTATATTTATTAGAGCCTACATTTACTTGCCACACAATCTGAGTAAGTCATTTGATATAATCTTAAAAGCATTTCCCAAGTATACTAGAACCAATAACACTTATGTGGTCAAAATTAAATAGATTGAAATCTACACTTTAAAGGACAAAGGAGGGCTCGGTATCCTATCAGTTAGAACAATGAACAAAATGTTGCTGGCTAATAGACTTTAGAAGTTAATTGTTTACAGTGAATCCCTTTAGGTAAAATGGATTCATGCTTTATTTTTAAATGGCCATATCCTTTGGGGGGTAGAAATGAAAGCACCTTTTCTTGGGCTTTAAGATATATATTAAACTTAGAGAGACTCTAAACGCTAACTTTATATCAATAAGCTTGGAATGTTAGGGATATTGATTTATGTAAAAAGCAACAAGTTTTAAGAGACATTTATCAAAAAAAGACAACATTGGAACGCTTGTAAGATCAAAAATAAAGGAAAGTAAACTAAAAAAAGATTATGATTTTCTTTGAATTGTTGGATCATATTGAAAATCATCAATATCATGTCAATAAAACAATTATTAGCCTATAATTTTAGCATGCTTAAGGTTATGTTTGGTTGAGTGATTATTAATAGAATGGAATGAAACGTAATATTATTCCATTATTTAGGATGAAGGTTTATAATAAAATGAAATGGAATAGAATGAAAGAGGAGGGTTTCATATTACATCTCATTCCATCATAAATAATAAAAATAAATTACCTCCAATTTGGAGGGTTTAGGATGGAATGTAAAATAATAAACAAGTTTTCACTGTATTACATTATGAACTCTTTTTCTAAACAACATTTTACTATATTATATTATTAACCCTTCCATTTCTTCCAAACATTTTTCTAATATTACATCTATTTACATTCCATTCCATTATAAAGTATTTCATTTCATTATATTCTATTTCATTCCATTAAAAACCTTACGTTCAACCATACATAGCCTAAGGTAATGGATGTCAGGTACTCATTTCATTTACTTAAGGGTTACCATCTCCACTCAAGAAGATATGAAAAAGGCATCATTATCATTTCAAAGATATAATTAGTGAACAAGAAAATGTAGTTTCCTTTCTCTAGGGAAAAAAAAAAACTAAAACCCTTTATTCCAAAGGTAATCAATAAGGAATATTCGAGGAGTTTAACCAACCAACTCTATGAAATAGACTTTAAATCATCTCTCTTTAGCTTGAACCTTAGGAAAGCATTAAATCTTTAGGGACTAAATGCTCTATTTTTCAAAAATCATGGCATTTAAAAAGAGAGTAGATTACAAAAGCAATTCTAGATAAAATCATGGCATTCTATTATTACTTTGCTCCTTAGCCATTATTGATTCAATTGGGTATCGATCCTAAATTTTCAAAGGGTTTGATTACTCTCTTTTAAGACTTAATCATTTAACCCAAACTGATTAATCCTAATTGGTTACAAAATTTCAAATTTTGCAATCTCTCGATTATGAAAACAACATAACATTTTCAATTAGTTCTCAAGTGATTTATTGAACAATTAAGTTTTCATACAAGATACCTCTTCGTATGATTATCAATTTGATATTTGCATGACTTATTAGGCTACTAACTCTAGTTACCCAACCTAATCGGATTTCTGTAGATTTAGTTTCTCAATTTGTTGTCGAAGTATTTAACAAACTCAAATATCACAACACCAAAATATTGCATTGAAAGTAATAATAGTCAAGTCATAAAACAACTCAACAACAAATCCTAATATGAAAATTAAAACGTCATAAATGTGAATAGCATATTCAAATCCAATTCATACATCAAATTTAATGAAAATAAACAAGGAAAGGAAGAAAACTTGACTTGGAATGAATTTGGAAATTATGGAACTCTCCAATGCTCTTCTTGATCAACTAACTTTGAGCCCAATTTGG
The DNA here is from genome assembly GCA_026413575.1 of Erythroxylum carthagenense. NCBI lineage: Eukaryota > Viridiplantae > Streptophyta > Magnoliopsida > Malpighiales > Erythroxylaceae > Erythroxylum > Erythroxylum carthagenense. The sequence goes on from JANZLD010000003.1 coordinate 43,445,957, forward strand.
TAATACGAAGGTTGTCTTTTTCATAGTGTTTTATGTTCTTTTATATTTCTTGAGACTTTTAAGATTCTTTCTAAGATTTCCACACTTAATTTGGTTCTAAGAATAGCTTCAAAATGTCAAATTTAAAAAAAGACATGCAAGCTAAAAAAGCTAAAATTCACTTGAATTGTTGTCTCCACCTTCTGTACGATTATTACAAGCATGTCACGATCGTGACTTGCTTCCACGCTTCCAATTCTTCTATTTTCTTTAATTTCTTGTTTCCATAAACTCAAACGCACATCATACACCTCTTGACAAATAAAATTAAAATCGAAATCATACTCTAAACTACACAACACTTCGAATATAAACAAATACTAATAATAACATAATTCTAAGCCTATATACATGATAATCATCTAAAAAACACTCAAAAGCACACTTAAACATCTATCAAAACATAGTATAAACTACACCTATCAAAAAGTTAATACAATAACCACACATTAAAAATGGGACTATAGGAAGTGACTGACTAATAGTTGTGGGCTGCAAGAGATGGGACTACAGTTTGGTGGCGACGCACAAGCACTTATACAAAGACAACACTTATACAAAGCATTTGTACAAACACTCGCTACTTTTAATTTATCCCTTATTATTACATTCTTTACCTTATCCTTTTTAGTAATGTTGTCATCTGATCTTTCACATGTCTGTTGCTCATGACTATAAACTTATTTAATGGGTCAATACTCTAGCCCGTAAAACATAACTGGCCAAATCACTAAATAATAAAAGAGGCTCCCGGAAAAGGATACCAAATTTGGCTTTTTGTACGATGTCAAAAACCTAATTTTCCCGCTAATAGGAACCAACCAAAGTCTAAAGACACGAGACCATCGGAAATAACAGAACTAGGATTTCAGCACAAGCACTAAAAGCTTTTGCTGTCAAACATTACATCTCAAGATAGAAGATGGGCTCATCCCGTAGGCCATAATGATCTACCTGATCCATAGCAGTGTACTTGAAATGGGATCAGATCCTGTTTTTGATTGATGCTTGAATATTTTGTTCCTTTCTTACCAAATTGTGTAGGTGCAACAGGTAAGAGTGAGCTTAAAAGCTGTTGAGTCTCCTGAGAGGGAAAAGACATAGTTGTGGTCCACTGAACTGTGGAAGACCCGGCTTTATTATTCCAAGTTAGATCGCCGTGGGTTAATAAGAAGATCCAGATACGGGAAGCGTAGGAACATTCAAAAAATAAACGGGTGAGTTTTATTTTGAGACAACGAGCAAACTAAAGAGAATATTAACATTATATGGAATCATGAACATAGAACTAAAATTTGAGGAGACTGATAAATAGAGTGATTTAAAATTTTCCAAAAATTTACTGGATTAAATGGGAATCTGATAGCTCATTTTTAATACTCAATCAAGCAATCAGATGCCTAACAATCACATTGGTTGCATATTCAGCAATTGGCTCTTTGAATATGTGCTATCCTGCAGTAGAGCTATAACAGAAGTGGAAATGGGATACTGAAGAGAACAACTGGAGCAGCTCCCTGCCTTCTAGTCAAAACCTACGAACCTACAAACAGATAATTATCAAATAAAATAAGTCAAAATCATCTTCCAAAATTTGGTTTACCCTGTAGCAGCTGGGGTTTGAAATAGTTAAGGAAATGATGAGGGAAACAACTTGTTAGATATGCAAAGACGAGAATACAAAAGAAAATCAACTTTCCTAGAGAAATACCAAGAAAATGGGAAACAATGAAAAGTTTCTTCATACAAAGACAGTGCACATTATAAAAACACATAAGAAAACTAGAAATCACCAAATTATAAAGCCATGAATCAAACCAGCAAAAGTCAAATAATACTAATTACAGAATCCCTTTAGTTACTCTCACTAATTCGAACATAATGTTTTCAATGATGAATTTTATCTCCACGTCTTGCCAAATTGCTACAAAACAGTAAACGTGGAACCTACCTAACATTGCAAAACAAAACTAAAATTTTGAACCCAGTCTAATTCAAACATTTGCAAGTTAAATTACAAAATAATCTGAATGTATTATAACTGTTTCCCGACTTTATTTCCCAATTAAGTTGCTGAATCATAAACTCACCTCCGCATGGCCCTGGGCAGGTCTAGGAAGACACTCAGCTTCTATTTAGAAAGCGTTAAAAAATAGTGCATATGCATATACCCAAGCAGAGAGGAACTTCAAGCTGCAATCTCAAGCTGAAGTAGAAGAGACAAATTTCAAGAATAAGAGAGGCGGGAACACTACAGTTCAATTTTCTAATGAAAAGTGAAAGTTTTTGTACAATCAATCACTCATACAAAAGAACTTAGAGACTAGTTGATAGCAAGAGTATGAGAAAACTACCAATATGACTAGAATCATCCTTGAAGTTCAAAGTTGGAATATGTGTCCTGTATAAGAAAATATTTCCTTTCTGAAACTAGGTTCCTCCTCTCTCAATAGCCTATGGATAGCAATCAGTGTTCTTGTGATCACCTGTTAAATTAAAAGGAATAACAGAAAATGACATAGGAATCTTGTTAAAAAGGTGAAATCAAAATAACAAACCACTGAATGACAATCATTCACTCCCATGAATGTATAAAGCATCGAACATGGACACATTTATCCACTTGATATCAGTGGACATAAGACTCGGGCATTCTGCAGACAATAATTGTTCGTAAGAAAAACTTCCAAATGTCAATTCCATAAGCTTTTGTTAGGAAATCATAGAAAAATGTTCAGAAAGATGTAACAGAAACACACATCACATCAGCACACTAATTATTGTAATTGTTATTAGTTTCATGGAAGTCACATCATGTTTCAACTGCACATGAATTAGTATAAAGAGAAAAAGGATAACAGAAGATTTCTAGGCTTGCACTGAACGCATAAATACATTTAATTATCTTGCATCGGTAAATTCAATACTCTTAGAGTTAAGAAAACAAAGTTAAAAAGACATTCACCACTGGTTTTGAAACAGTTCAGCATAATTAAGACTATACAAACATGTGTCAAAATGTACAGAATTTGGCTACAATTGTAGCTGAAAAGTTACCTATAGCATGTCCCCGAGAAGGGGGTAAAACAGAATGTAATTTCTTTATCATCTGATTCAACTCATTTAGCATATCTGTCTTGGCAGATTGGCATAAAATCCGCTCAAAAATTCGATAAACTGTTTCACTCATATGCATTCCTCTTTCTAAGTATTGTTTAGAACATTCAAAAGCTTCTTGCCATCTTCCTCGTGAACACAATCCCGTTACCAAGAGATCCAACACATGACTGTGAGGACAACACCCTTTCTCTACCAAGTAGCCCCACAAATTCAAACCCATATCAAGCTGGTTATTAGTGCAAAAGACCTTCATCAACATAACCACAGTTCTTGTTCTAGGAATAAAATTTCTCTCAACCATTCTGCAATAAAGATCATTAATGCCCTTCAACCCACTTGACTTCATCAATGCAAAGAACGCTGTATGGTAGGTGACACTATCAAGGCCAATCTGCTTGTGTTCCATCTCATTCATTAAGCTCATAGCTGAACCAACTTCTCGACACTTACCTAATGCACTAATTAGAGCATTATAAGCTCCAATATCAGGTTGCAAGTTTCTCTTGGGAATTTCCTCAAATAATTGTCTAGCCTTTTGTATGTTCCGAGCAATCCCTGCCCCATGAATCAATGTAGTAATTGTTTCTAATGTAGGTAAACAATTAACCCGTTCCATTTCTTCAAAAAGTCTTATACCATCACGAAAGGAACCTTTCTTACAATATCCATCAATTCGAATATTGAAAGTTATAGTGCTTGGCTTGAAGCCTCTCCGAATCATCTCATGGTAGAACAATTCCATAGCAGTTATATCACCTGATTCCTTGAAACCAAACAACAAAATATTCATGGTTTTGATATTGGGAGGAAATCTATTATACATCTTTTGAAACACTGATCGTGCCTCGTTCATCTCTCTCTGGGTACAAAATGCTTTGAGAAGGACATTGAAATTTTCGGTTTGAAATGTTTTTGTTACAAAAATCGTCATCTCCATCTTCTCAAACGCTTTGATAGTGTCTTCATATGTTCGGAACTTTGCAATCTTGGATAACATGATACTCATCGACTTTAGGCTGAGTAAGGAAGGGTGTGCTTTCCCAATTTCTCCCATCAACTCCCAAGCTTTCTCAAAATAGCGCATTCTTGCAAGGATATGAAGCGTCTTCTCAAAGGCATCTGAACTTGGAACGAAATGAGGAGAATTGAGACAGAATCTAAAGAATTCCAAGGCTTTAAGGCCATTGGAGTGGGCCATGAAGAGATGGCCAAGAACATTCTCAACAAAGGTATTGGAAAGTTTGTCTGGGCAGATATGTTGTAGAAGAGTAGGTAGCAATGGTTGGCTAGGAAATGGGTGATCATTGATAATTTTGGCAATCCTTTCAACTTCATGTTGACCAGCCTGCTTGTCCATTTCAATAGTTTGCACATTTAAATGCCTTTGTATCTCAATACGCTATAAACCAATTTAAATTATAGTCAGAACCAAAGTAAACATGAATATTAAGATGTTGAAAATAAACCTGTAAACGAATTTAATGACGTTTTCCAACAATTGGCAGAACAAGAAGTCCGAAATAAAGCCACAAGTTTCACCAATAAAGCCATATCTCTAACACCGACAGGAAAGCATAAATTACAATCCAACAAGTTTAAGCAACATGGGATGATTATTGAAAGGGAAGCCGAGAAAGATAAATAGATGCAGACTGAGAAAGCCAATCCCTCAACATTATTGCACAAAATTAAACCAGTACATTCTAGGAAAGTGTACCAGACAACAAAAGTCTTTCAGGGCTGATAACAAATTGACGCAACATATTATATGACTATAACCCAAAAGACGAAAAGGAAAAGAAATTTAAATGAAAATTGAGAACAAACTAAATTATACCGCAAAATGGGTATAGAGATGAGTGAGGGAGACCGTTGTGGTGGCTATGAGAGCGCCATAGGATCTTCTCCATGTCTTTAATGTTCCCATAAGCTTGTCTCAGTCTCAGTGATCTTCCTGAGACGTCGTTTCTCTCTCTTTATGTCTAGGTGTTCAGAACTACTGATTACTGCATTTGTTCAATAGTTGAAGAAGAAGAGAGTCATATCTGACCGCAGCAGCTCCTATTTCATGCCCTAATTCCTTTTCGAGGTCAACCTATATTTGCTGCCACAATTGAAATTTGAAAACTTATTCCATACAATCAAATCGAGCCCAGTATAGTCATTAGAACCAAATAAGTCTGCAATTCGTCATTCTAAATGAATGTTATCTTCGAATTTATTTATTTAAAATTTCAATTGTTAGATATTTTAGTTCTATCGGGAGTATACATAAAATTGAAAAGTGTTTTAAGTATATTCGTTCAAAAATTGACCATTGAATTGTATCAATATTTTTGTGGGAGTCTCTTATATTTCCTAAAAATTAGAATAAGTTTGTATATTATTTTCTATTAAATTTTATTGAAATCATAATTATACTCCCAAGTTCAACAGTTTGAGTTATTTATTTTTCTTAAAATTTATTTTCTTTATCCCATTATTCAATTTTGTTTGGTCTTTTGAATACCTGAATGATACTTAATTGGTAAGACAAGCTTCAACTTCCTTTTTTTTACACGGGTTTATCGCGATGACATTTGCCAAATTCAAGCAAATCCCGTAAGCTTATTAAGTTTTAAGCAATAAGTAGAAGTGGAAAATCTAGAACATGTATGGAGAAGAAAGAAGCAGTGGGTATATGCTTTTTTTTTTTAAAGAAAATGAATGAAATTATATTAACTATAGCCAAAGCTAATTCACTATTACAATTGAGTTCTAGGTCATTGAGTATCCATTAGTTTACAGCATGATTGGAAATCCTATAAGACATTACGAATCAATTATAGAACAACATAGCATGTTATATATAACTCGTATATATGAACGTGCAATTTTAGAATGCATAGTTAAAACACTTACATGGCCGTGTAGTAGTTCACTTACACAGTGGTGGTTACGGGAGAGGCTGAAAATGCATTTTTACATACCTACACATTTCCACTGAATTACACGGTCTTATACACAACTATTTAAATTGCCATAGCTTCATTTCTTTCATTCTTTATCTCATATTCACTCTAATTCCTCTCCTTGTTTCACAAAGGCAAAAAAAAATTGAACATTAATAAGATGGCTCCAGGGATATACTTTTAGCTCATTTTGATTCTTGTTCCTCCAACTTATACCTAAATCAAAATATGAACTAAAATAAGTATCTTAAACATATTGTAACATTAATCATTAAGTATTCAAGAGTAAATATATGGTTAATTAAGCATGATTAACTTTTTCTAAGTTAGTCAATATTGTAATAACCGCAAGTGCATAACATAGCTATAGATAGTACTAGAAAGTACAAGTTGATCCCATAAAGATAATGATTACTAGTAATTACTTTTTTTCCTATTATCTAACCTACAAATCCATTTTAGATTTTAATAAAGAAAATAAAAACTTAAACAGTTAAAATGAAATAGGCAACAACATTGAACACATAAACAAGGAATCACTTAGAAAACTATTGATATCTAGATTGGTTCTAGGTTTCGAATTCCCTTAAAAACCCTCAATTGATTGAACTTTTATTATGTAATTTTTTATTGATTTATTAGATCATGGAAATTCCTATAGTATGCTAATAGTTGATCTTAAGTCTGCTAACAACTAATCCTAAGATTTTCAACCAAATTAGTCAGGTTATAGTTTGTAGGATTGCGTTATTGATTTGTGAATCCATCTATTAGGTTAGACCCTAATCCGGAAGATTTATGTCATCCTAGCTCTAAGATTGCAATTAACTCCTTTCAATTATGATAGATATATTCAAACCTAGGATTTCTTAATCTCTATGTATGAAATCATATTATGATCTAATATTCACGGGTCTATTAGATCATATATCAAACACGTAATTGTATCATAATAGATAAGTCAAAACAATTGTATTAAATAAAATAATTAGAATATATTATAGCACAAACTGTTGGCTCCCGATTCTGGAACTCAACCCTCTTGCTAAACCATGAAACATGAGCATATTACCTTAAGGGTTATTGCATTTAAACCCTAATAGCCATCAAGTTTTTTTTTCATAAGACATCCCAAAACTTACTCACAAATGTTCCATGGTGTGCCCACACAAAACAATCACTATGCTTGAACTCATTTCTCCTATTTGCGAATAGAAATTGGAAAACTTCAAATCAGAATTTCAAACGGACTTCTTCATATAAATTATAGATTTATGTCTCTTGTTTATTTTGAAATAAGAATCACCTCAATTGGAGTTCTACAACTCAAGATATCATCAAAATACCAGAATATGTTCTTACCCTAAACAAGCCCTCCTGACCAACCCCTCACTTATCCTAATGCAAACTCTCTCAATTCAACTCCAAATGACACAAATTTTCGTAAAAAGATAGATATGTGTCTTAGAAATCTATTGCCTTAAGAATCACTTCATTTGGAGGTTGGATGAGGGAGTTATGATCAAAAGAATCTGATATGTTCATATCCTGATTTCATTTGGAGGTCGGATGAGGGAGTTATGATCAAAAGAATCCGATATGTTCATATCCTGATTCCTACTGAACATACTTTGGCGCAAACATCATAACTCTCACTATAGATGTCGAATTGACTTCGTTCTTAGACGGTTAGAAAGTAGACATCTAGGGCTAAAACTTTTATGAAGACCTAAATTTGAAAATCTGTCGTTAATAGGTCCAAAACACGGGGACCGTGTGAAATCACACGGTCAGGCCGTGTAACCTTCGGGTGAAACAAAATTTTCACCCTCCAAGACCCCTCCAAAGGGTCCCAAATCCATCCTAGCTTTCCCTTACCTCAAACCATTCTCCAACACCATAAAAACCACTACCAATCCATTAAAAGACATCCAACATCATTGAATTTCATCTCCAAAGGATTCATCTTCAATCCTAACACCGTATATACTCAAAATCTCCCTAATTTGAACCCTTCAAATGCAACCCAACCTCATAACCATTCAAATACTAATCTAACACAATCAACAATTGGCAATCTCAACAATTAGACTATACACATCCAACACATTCAAATTTGAGAATCAATAATAATACAAAGGGAACTTTTCAAGTTCTCATTTTCATTTCTAAGACAAAATGAAGCTTATACAAAGCTTTCATTCATAGCTTTATTCCAAGTACAAAAATGCAATTTATGCTCAACTAACAAGAAGACAAATCATATACAAAAGGAAACCCTCAAATTCCCATTCTCGTAATTAAACAAGGTAGACAATTGTACCACTTCATTTACATATCAAAATACACATCATAACTTAAACCCAATATAGAAGGATGCTCAATGGTTGGTATTCTAAATAAGCTATACATAATGTTGCTTAATACAAAAGCTAACTATCTCTTTG
>JANZLD010000003.1:43459679-43473280 GCA_026413575.1 Erythroxylum carthagenense
CTTCCCTCTCACCGTCGGCTTCTCTCCTCTTCTTTCCTTCTTTCCCTCTTTTCTCTCTTCATTTTGCTTCTTATTTTCATGTTTTCTCCTTCATGAACGACAACCCCCTTCTCTTCTTCATTTAATGAGTGCAAAATTACTAAAATGCCCCCTCCTTATACGCTTAAACTTAACATCTTAAGTGACTTTCGAAAACTGCCCCTGAAATTTTATTTCAAAACATACTTACTTTAGGACATTTTTTTTCACCATCAAATTGAGGGAATTTGCTAAAAATTTATTCTAGAGAAATGTTCCTTAATGTCTTATCTTTCTAATGACACTAAAATCATTTAATTTGGAGCACTACCTCAAGAGTTATGGTCAAAAACATCTCGGACTGTCATTTTACTAACACATTTTTCCAGCACTTCATTTCCATCCGAAAATTGACAATCTTAGAAGCTAAATTAAAATTCACTTCCTTCAGACAAATTGTAGCCCTATGTCTCTATTTTATGTTTCCTCAAGAATCAATTCAATCGGATCTCCACAGATCAAGAATTTCTCAAAACACTGAACCATGTTCAGAAAATTTTCCAACTCACTTTGATTAAATCAATTCTCTTTACATTTCCTTTCAATCTCATAAATTCTCCTCTTATTTACACATAGCTAATTGCCAAAAGTTCCTCGTTTAATATTCCTAGCTTACAGAAAGATTCGGAGTCCAACATAAACGAGGGTTCATCTAACCTAGACACTAAAGAAGTTTAGCTATACATAATAGAAAACGAAATCAAACATAATCTGGAAGAAAAAGGAATAGAAAACAAAGAGTTCATAAATCTAAATCTTCTTTTCTCTTCTATCCAATGTTCTTGCAAAGCAGAGGTGTTCTTGCAAAGTAGAGGTTTGATCTTATATTTTATTATATATTTTGATGATTTCTTTGTGTTTTTCACATTCATGGATCAATATCGTCCCTTCTAGAAGTTCTCCACATCTGGAATCGTCTCCACAAGTTTGCCTCCCTCTTTTTTGCCACCGAACATGTCTTTTTATATGGTAATTTCGGGCTTCTTGGACTTACATAGTCTAATACATGCATGTATCTGCAAAAGCACTTAAAATCATGATTTTACACGGCTTGAGAGAAATGCACGGGTTGTTACACAGTTGTGCATCCCTTTTGAGCTTTGATTCTTTGTTTTCTGTCTTTTTTTATCCAAATTCTTCTCCTTTAAATCCGTGAAGGAAATTATACCTATAAACACAATTGGAGTGAATTAAGTTCCAAATATACAACAAAGTATAAAATATCAAGTAAAATACATCAAATATAGGTGTAAAAATATAGTTAAATATTCATCTATCAAAGCAATCATCAAGTTCCCCTACACTTAGCTTTTGACCTTCCTCAGGCAAAAGTAAAAATCAAAATCACAATCTAAAACAATTCCTCCTTTTCCATATTTCATAAGAATAAACAATCATCAGAAAAGAGAAATAACTTTCAAAATCATAGCAAGAATTAAACATTCAATGTTTTTACTCATAACCAATCAACAAGCATTCCATTTAAAAATTAAGCAATCTAAAGGTATATTTTGACATAATTGGTTTAAAAATAAGATAGATTTATCGATTCACTCAAACACTGTTCATGATCAAGCCATTCCAAGATTTTACATATCATTTCGATTTTCCATCACTAAAAATTTCACATGCATAATCATAAGTATTTGGATCATATAGTTCAAAAGCCATCAAAACTAGTGAAGCAGGAAAAACTTCAGATAGAGTATCAAGTGCAAAAATTAACATCCACTCAAAAGAGGGTACCAACTATAATGAATGTCAAAACTCTATTGCATAAGCTAAATTCAAGCATTCACACCATAATCTACATGAGGAATAAAGAATTAAAAAGAATTACTCACAAAAATTAATGATAAATAATACATTATAACCATAAGGAGTAATCCTTCATAACAAATTCTCTCTTATTTGTGTCACAATCAATTCATTCATTTCATACAACTTTAGGAGGAAAGATTAACATGATTTACTTTTAGAAAACAAATGATTTTCCTCCTCAATAACTTTTTACTTTTGTTCTTTTTTATTAATTTCTTTTCAATTTTTCTTCTTCTTTGTTAAGAAAAAATTGAAAGAAAATACATCAACGATGGAATTCATTGATTAGAGATAAAATCACATTCTTTTAATCATAACCAATTTGCATATAAGTACACCTCCACACTTATGCTCTTGTGCACCCACAAACATTAACAATCATAAATGCTCAATTAGCTTTAAGGTTTGGGTGAGACATTTGGTTAGGTTAAAGGCTTGTAATGTAGTTAGAATTAAAAAAAGGCTAATAAAACTCAAAGAGGCTTAATAAAAGGAAAAATCATATCATTAGGTAGGCAATTTGACCAATATAGCTCATAAAAAATGAATGCCTATATCATTTTCATAGTAATAAATGTGATAAAAATGTGGTTTCGGATAAAAAATCAAGACAAAGTCAGGATGTACATGTTATGAAAGCCCCATATGAATAAAAACAATGAGACTGATATAGGTGTGTTAATCGAAAAGGCTATCTCATTAGCTTATATCTACCCACCAATCACTACTCTTATAAAGAAAATGTATAGTGAACAATCACAATAGTAAAAATACATGCCCAAGTTGTCATAAATTTTTTTAGTTAATTCGGCTATATAATAATAACTATATAGTCCTAGAAGCAATAGAAAAATAGAGTTTTTTATTTTTTATTTTTGGTTTTTTAACATGCAAAAAGAAACTACAACCCCCCAAAAAGAACTTAAAACAAACATAGCTCCTTACTCTATGCTTAAAACTTACATTGTCCCCTAATATAACGTTAAATGTAAGAAATAGAGTATTTAATAAAATAACAAATGTAAAAATGTAAAGAAAGAGGAACAAACTTCCTTTGGGTTGACCTACAAATAGCGCCTTTGTTTATTGTCGTTAGCTCGACTCTATGTTCTGCTTATCATGTGATAAAATTTTAATCTCTAGGGATTACAACTTACATATTATCTATTTGAAATTCTTCAGGATAAGGCTTAAGAGATCACTTACATGAAATTTCTTTGTTATTTTTAGACTATTAATCTCTATTGCACCATAGGGAGAGACATTAGTAAACACAAAAAGATCGATCGAATAAGCACCTAATTTATACATAAACAATTTATATCTAGCTCACTAAAGAAGCACTTTTTAACCAACGATAAAGCTTTTCCTCAAGAATTTGAAAGCTTTGATCTTCTCCTTAGTTGAAATTGCTTCCAGTTTATCTATCCACTTTCACACACAATCATCCTGTACTGAAGATTCAACTACATTAATTGAACAAATAGAATGGTCATTTTTTTGGTACTTATTGATATTAAAAATATTGAAATGAGTAACTTCCCTATCAAATTCCATCGTAAGAGTACCCTTATGAACATCTATCTTAGTTTGAGTCATGTTAAGAAACAATCTCTATAGTAAAATAGCTATCGAATTGCAAGAAGTTTCTTCATTCATATCTACTCTATAAAAATCAACAGGAAACAATAATTCATTTACCTGCACCAAAACATCCTTAATCGCCACATCTAGGTAGGCATAATTACAATCAGCTTGTACGATAACTTTAGTTTCTTTTAATGTGCCTAAATTTAAATAAGCATACATAGAACGAGACATAACATTAATTGATTCTCCTAAATCTAACATGACATGTCTAATCTTAATGTTATCAATTTTGCAAGGAATAGTAAACATGCCTGGGTCTTTACACTTAAAAGGTATTTTCTTTTTAAAGATAACAAAAACATTTTCTCTCATCCTGATTATTTCATTAGCTCTCAACTTTCTCTCATTGGTACATAATTTCCTAAGGAGTTTCACATACGTCGACACTTGCTTCATCATATTTAACAGTGGTGTATTCACCTTAACTTTGCGAAAGGTCTCCCGGATCTCCTTATCCTTATCCTTATCCTTATCCTCTTTGTTTGACTTTACTAACCTATAAAGGAAAGGAGGATGGTTAGTCTAAACAATAATTAAAGAATCAACATTTACCTATGAGCTAGATGATATATCCCTTTCTTCTTTAAACTCCTTTTTAATTCCTTCATCAATAGCCATCTTTTTAGTAACCCTATTAAGATCCTTAATTTTCCTACCACTCTTTAAGGTGATTGTACTAACATTTTTCATATTTATCTCAGGTTACAATGGTAGTTTTCTTCCTTTTGGGGCTTCCAAATGGTTTATAGTCACCACCAACTAACTCACCTCGTTCTCTAAATTATAAATGCTAGAATTCATCTCCTGAAATTTGGATTTGATCTCTTGTTGAAACTATTATACAACCTATTGAAATTGCAAAGTGCTATTTGCAAAAGGCTTAACTGTATCTTCAAATGACATACTTGAGCTAACGGAGGAGGCTTGTTGTCTGTGTTGAAATTCTTGTTCATCTTACGAACTATTTGGAAAGTGTTTTTTCTACTTATTCCCTCTATAACTTAGGTTTGAGAGATATCTCTAACCTGGGTTATAATTTTAGGATTATGGGTTGTATTGTTAGGCAAAATTTCCCACAGTAATATTGACATACTATATCTTTCCATCTTGCAGAGTCGGACACCCATCTATTGGTTCATATTTGCACATATACCATAGGCTTTTGCATATGCTTGCCTTACAGCAATTTGGATAACAAAGGGTGTTAATTCATCTAAAAGATGTTCTATAGATGAATTATTTAATTATTTACCTAATGACCATTATTGTGAGCGCCAAATTGTTGAGCATTAGCTGCCATATGCTTGATTAAAATTTTGGCCTTTATAGGAGTCTTTTCACATAATGCTTCACTTCTTGCTGGATTTGTTAAGGCAAGTTTTAATCTATCTAAAACCCTCAATATACTGCAAGCGCACAAGTCGTGGGTGTAGTATGTGAGGTGTCAATTCTTCGAGGAGTTGTCGAACTATTCTAATTCTAAGTTATCTAAATCCTAAAGAATTGTTAAAATGAAAATAAAAACTGAAGAGAAAAGTAAACATGTGAAGATAATTAACATAAAGTTGATTTGTAAAATTATCACAAAAGAAATTGAATATTGAGCACCAACAAATTCATAATGAAAAATCACACAAGAAAAATTACCAAATTATGATAAAGGGATTTATCCTATCATCAATGCTAACCTAATCACTTTTGTGTCAATGTGGTGTCGATACTAGACTATCAAAGGGTAGATTACTCTCTCTCGAGTTATAATCACTAAGCCCTAATTAATAAATCCTAATTAAATCAAGTTATCGAAAATATCATCTCTCGATTAATAATCAAACCACAACCTGATCAGTTCTTAAGTCTTCTAATAAACAATTAGATCTCACATGAGATCTCTCTCTGTATGATTATCGATTTGATTATTTACATAGTCTATTAGATTGTTTAATTCTTATTAACCTACCTAACCATTTTGTAAACTCTCGATTTATTGCTAAAGCATGAAGTTACAACAAATAATCATAATACCCAAATGAATTAGCATAAACAACTAGATTTTAATATTGAATCAAGTTTAAATCCTTAAAGAAAAGTTAGAACATCATCATCAATCCCAAATCCATCAACATCATTATATCCATCTTACACATTCAAAGAATAAAAACAACAAAGAAGAAACAAAATGTCATTTAGACTAGATTAGGATGGCTCAAGTAAGTAGTAGCAACGAAAGCCTGCTCCTCTCTCCTGTTCTTCCTTTTCACTCTCTTCTCCTTCTTCTTTCTTCTTGGAGTTTTCCCAAAGTGGCAGAAATTGGAACCCCCTAAGGTTCTTTATCTTTTTTATATAATCTTTTCTATTTTAGGTAAACTTTAGGGTTTTCCTGGGTCCAAAAAGTCCCTTAATAAGTAGCGTTCAAGAGGCTGTCAACGTTGTCTATCGTGCAGCCCATGATTGTGGCCCATAATGCCATGATCGTGGAGTTTCATTTAGCTCTCTGCCACAATAGTGGCTTCCCCCAACTGCTTCTATCATGATATCGTGGGCCTGGGTTTGGCTCTAGACTTCCTCTAATTCTCCTCCATTCTTTCATATATGTTCTCAAATAATAACAAATAAATCAAGGCACCTCAAATACACAAAATTAAAGCACAAAAGCATGCTTTAACCCATATAACACTCAAAACACAAATAGTTAACTAAATAACACAATTTTAACCTAAACATGCACTGATCATTCAATTTGTCATTCAATTTAACAACTAAACACATATTAAACTACCCACTAAAATATTATGCAAACTACCACTATCAACATCTGCTAAGTTCATATCTATAGGCAATAGTCCTTCATAGAAGTATTGGTTGTGGAGTTATTTTGTGATATTCTAGTGAGGGTAGTTAGCACTCAACTTCTTGAAGCATTTCCAATAATCATAAAGTGATTCTCTATGATATTGCTTTATCCCACAAATCTCTTTCCTTATGATGGTTGTTTTTTATGCTATAAAGTATTTCTCCAAAATACAACCTCTTCATTTTAATCCACGTGCTCACGCTCTTTACAGGTAGATCAAAAAGCTAGTTTTTTGTTGCATCCTTCATTGAAAATGGAAAGGCTCTTAACATAATTTGCTCATTCGTCAGTTTTGGAGGTTTCATACTAAGACAGACCACATGAACATCCTTGAGATGCTTTTGTGCATCCTCACATATAAATCCATAAAATTTAGACAAAAGATGGATTAACCCAGACTTAAGCTCAAAAGTGATATGTTTAGCAAAATTAGGAAAATTGATGCATAAAAGTCTTTGAGTCAAGCCTAGTGCAACTACTCTCTAAGAGTTCTTAGATTAGCCATGGCTTCTTCAAATTCAAGTCCTTGTTGTATTCTTAGAGTTGTTTTAGTTTCCCTTCAGAACCTTCATAATGTCCTTTCGATCTCAGGATCAAATTATACAAATTCTTGATAAAGAGATCTTATTACCACCATTCATAAACACTAACAAACATGAAAAGATCAAGAAATAACTCTAAAACTAATTATAAACAAATATATATACGAATCACTAATTAAAATCAAAAGCAAAAGCTAAATCACTTCACTCATTGACAACGATGTCTAAATTCTTGATGTGTGTCAAACACACCAAAAAATAAAACCTAACTTTGTATAACTAAATTCATAGTAATGGTGAGTAGGGATTGTATCAACATAGAATGTGTTTAGCTTTTGAAATGAATAAAATAGTGTTTAGGTTTAGGGGGTTTGGTTGAAATTGATAAACAAAATAAAATAAAACTAAATTATAGAAGTTAAATTAAATCAAACAATATGAGCGTGTAGATGATCGTGTGTGTCATCTTTGCCTAAATTTGTGAACTTACATGGTCTTGGTGAGCTACATGGCCACTTACATGACTTACACAGCTTTGTAAGTCCAAATATGGTTGTTTATGTTGCAAGAGAGGCTAACACTACATTATTGTGCTCTTACACGCTTTTAGTGAGTCACAGAGTCTTATACACGACCATATAAGTTGTAATAACATTTTTTTTCATTCTTTATCCTATATTAACCCTAATTCCTCTGCTTCTTATTCCATAAAGGCAAATAAGATTAAAATCAATAAGATGGCTCTAAGGATATGTTTTTAGCTCATTTTGGTTCTTATTCCTCCAACTCGTATCTAAAACAAAATATGAACAAAAATAAGTATCTTAAGCACATCATAATATTAATCACTAAGCATTAGAGGGTAAATATATAGTCAATCAACCACTTATCAATGGTCAAGAGTCTAACCTAAAAACAAATCCAAAACTTGGAGACCAACCAGGTAAATCTCAGTCTGAGTCTATTTCTATTGAGTTAGTATCACCTGAATCAATATCTATTCCATAGTTAGATAAAACTTTAGATTACTCATTACTCTTAGGAAAGGTTCTAGAACTTGTACCAAATATCCTTCATTTAACTTTTTATCATATCAAAGTCTATCTTCATCATTTCAAGCATTTACGTCTAAGTTAACCATTATTTCCATTCATAAGAATATACATGAGGCTCTAAATATTCCTAAGTGGAGGGATGCCTTCCTAGAGGAGATGAGAGCTTTAGAGAAAAATAGAATATAGGAGGAACTTGATCTTTTGAGAGGGAAAACACCAGTTAGATGTAAA
This sequence comes from Erythroxylum carthagenense, assembly GCA_026413575.1. Taxonomy (NCBI): domain Eukaryota; kingdom Viridiplantae; phylum Streptophyta; class Magnoliopsida; order Malpighiales; family Erythroxylaceae; genus Erythroxylum; species Erythroxylum carthagenense. The sequence continues at coordinate 43,467,911 of JANZLD010000003.1, forward strand.
TGGGTGTTCACTATAAAGTACAATTATGATGGATCACCTAAAAGATATAAGGCTTGCCTCGTTGCTAGGGGGTTATTAAAATTTATGACATTGATTTTTAAAAAATCTTTTCACCTGTTGCTAAGTTAAATACTATGAGAGTGTTGCATTTTATTACAATTGATCTAGATTGGACTTTACATCAATTGGATGTGAAAAATGCCTTCCTAAATGGAGATTTAGAAGAAGAGGAGTATATGAAGCCTCCTTTAGGATTTAGTGAAAGCTTCAAAAAAGGGATATACCAACAAAAAAAATCTTCACATGAGCTAAAACAATTTCCAAGAGCCTAGTTTGAAAGATTTGCAGGATTTATGAAGTCTCAAGGTTTCTTACAAAGGTAGTCTGATCATACTCTATTCATAAAAATTTCTGCAGAAGGAAGGACTATAATTCTAATTGTGTATGTGGACGATATTATCCTTACTTGATGATTTTGAGGAAATTGAAATTCTTAAAAAGTATGTCTCAAAGGAGTTTGAAATCAAAGACATGGGGTATCTTAGATACTTCCTAAGGGTGGAAATTGCTACATCTAAGAAAGGTATAGTAGTCATCCAAAGGAAGCATATCTTAGACCTTCTAAAAGAAACTAGAATAGGTAGATGTAAACTATTAGATACTCTTATGGAATTCAACTCAAAGCTGGGTGAAGTTAAGGACACAGTTCTAGTGGATAATAAAGGTTGATATCAATGACTGGTATGAAACCTAATATATTTACATCACATCAGACCAGATATTTCCCTTTTATTATGGTGATACGACAGTTTATACATATTCCCTATAAAGAACACTTGGAAATATTATTAATGAATTATTTTGTAATTTAAAAGAATTAGGAATTATTTTATAATTTTAAAAATTCACTTAAAATGATACTTAATATTAATCAGTACTGGTATAATATTAATCAGTACTGTTATAATACTGCACCAAAATTAAATTTGATATTGATACTAATATGACACTCGTAACATTGGTGTCAACAACCTTAGGCGCTGATATTTATAGTATATTCAAGGGACCCATTTGGAAAATTAGTAGATACAGTTAGTTGATTAGGGTCTAAAAGGGATTCTAAAGCTTTCATAGTTTCATTCACTTTAGCAATGTTGCAAATATCGTACTGTCCCTGAATTTTTTTTAAAAATTACAAAATAGTTCCTTGTCATATTATACAGTTGTATTATATGTTTTTCATTAAAAATTATAATAATAAATAATAATCACAAGTAATATGAAATAACAATAATTTAAGATATTTTATATATAAATAATAACCATAATTAATATAAAAAAGACAATCATCATCATACGAATATAAAATTAAGAACAATACAAAGTATTAAAAATATTACAATGTTATGATATAATAAATAATAATTACATTAAAACATCCAATAAAAAGAATAAATAATATCTTTGACTCTCAAACTATTACAATTTACAACAAGAGTTCGTGATGAGGAAACAACCAAGTAGATGTAAAACCTGGAACAAATGTATTTACAATTATATTGTACATATATAATTTAACATATACATCAAATATAAGTAAAATTAAAAGAAGAGAAAAAACAAAAACTTGGAACTTCTTTCAATTGTCTACGCGAGGATATCCGCTATAACTACACTGACCTCAATTATCATTTAGTACAAAATTCTTATCATTGATAGGAGTCTCATCATCATCATCATTCAAATTCAATGCACCTAATGACATGTTAATGCTTTCTCATCCAAGATTATCTTCAAAGTCATCCACATCTACTAAACTCAGTTTCTTAGAAACTTAATCCACCTAAAGATCATATATTATCAATGAAAATTGGATTTGTTGAACTACTTATGCTATTAAAAGTTCTAGTAAACAATAAAATTTAATTGCTAGAAAATTATAAGAAATTATATCAAAATTAATAATGATAATAACATACCTTTCCCAAATCTTTAAATTGTAACAAATGAATATCAAGTCATTCAATCTCTTGTGTTTCAATCTATTCCTTTTCTTGGAATGAATGAATTAAAATGTGCTTAAGTTCCATTCACAACCTGTTGCACATATTGACTTAGAATCTGAATTGCAAACCTTTGCAATTCTAGAACACGACTTTTGAATTGATCCCACCAAAAAAATGTAAGTTGCAAGAAAACAAAAGTAGCGTTATAAATAAAATAAAGTGATAATTAATTTTTAACAAATAAGAAAAAGAAAACAACTAATACATGGAGAAATGTTTTGCTCTTTGTCGAATAGCAATCAATAATCCAAAATCCCTAGAAGACAACTTATACAAATCCATTTATAAGCTTAAGAGATCTTGTATCATTTCATGGCCAATAATTGTTGTAATAGTAACATTCCTTTACTAACTTCAACTTTCTTTGTAAAATCCGATATGAAATATACACTAGGATTTAAAAACGTCCCAGTTGCAAACAATTGAGAAGAAAGTTGTCGTTCCCATCTCTCATTGATGATTGCTAGATATGGTGTGTACAAAAAAAGCCTATGTTTCAAATTGACCATGATTGCTTCTCTCACCCTCTTTATGACATCTGAAAAATAACCCACTGCTCCTCACCAAAGACTCACAAACTCGAATAATAAATTGACATTGAGACTAAAATTCTCTATCTTCCAATATAATGCTGGAAATCTCCAATCTAGTGTTAGACCTAGCATACTCAGATGCAACCCACTTATCACTTGTAAGCACTTGTCTTAACTCTTTCTTCATCGAAACAAAAGACTGAAGTGATAAGAAATTCATTGCAAATCTTGACACACCAGGATGACACAAATTCTTACCATTGGTTAATTCCTTTTTTATTAAATTTAACACTCATGCATGATTATAGATAAAATTGGTCACCTTTTTAGCTTTCTGCATAGTCTCATCAATAATAGGAAAATACCTAAGATCCACTATATTCTCCATCATTAAGTCAATGCAATATGCAACACAAGGACTCCAAAAAAATTATACTTATTATGTAACCTTCTTCCTGGCGCTTTATAAGTGGAATCATTGTTAGTAATAAACTAAACAATATTTTCTAGTCCTACTTCACTCACGATTTCTTCAAATATCTCAAATAAAGTATCAGTATTTCTAATAAGGCCAGATGCATCAATAAACTTCAAAAATATTAAACCATTTGCATAATAAACCAAAAAATTAATAATAGGCTCTTATTTCCTATTTTTTCCAACCATCACACATGATTGAACACCTATAAGTAGCCTAATTCACTCTTCTTTCTACCAAATAACTTTTAATTTCAAAAATTGAGAAACTCAAAAGTTTACCACTTAAGTGATCAATCAAAGGAGCCTTGTATCCCAAACCGAAAGAAGCTATAACATCTATTATAGGTTGATAATAGTAAGGTTGGGAAGCATTAAATGATGAACTTGTATCATACTGCCATCTGGTTACTGCCATATCTACATTGTAAGCTACATCTCTTGATTGAATGACACTAAAAATTGAAGGTTGGGTTCCAGGAGTTATTCATGGTGCAAAAAACCTATTCACCTGCCTTTTTCTTTTCCTCACATCAAGTCCAGGTGTAACATTCATTTTTTCTTGAGCCTAGGATGGAACACTGCGATTACTATTACCATTACCACTACTACTATCACCTTTAATATTTCCACAATCATCACGAAAACTAGCAAATGAACTTCTACTACCAATTTGATCATTCAATCTCTCCCTTCTATCTTTCTTGTGTTGGTAATATTCAAGCAAAGTTTTCATTTGTCATTTCACATTATAACTTACTTTTAAAAAAGGTTCTACATCTCCTTTTGTCCCAACTAAATGCTTCTTTAATCTGGTGATTTCTCCACCTTCAAATGCTTGTTACAAAACAAGCAAATTGTATGTTTCTTCATACTTGAGACTAATGCAGCATGAGCCCAAGCTAGAACATTTTATCTTCCTAAAGTAGTTTGATCAAAAATACTTAAACTTCCTTCCATTTATCTATAATAATAAATGAATACATATATCAAAATCATACACAATTCAATTTCATCCAACATAATCTAATTTTATCCATCACAATTCTTTAATAAGTCAAAAACCAAGAATTCAAGTATTCAATATACACAATATGCATGCCCATCATATGTAATATAACTCATTTTATATGATTACATCATATATAATTCAGTTTCATCTAACACAATCTAATTTTATCCAACACAATTCTCCAATAAGTCAAAACTAATAATTCAAGTATTCCACATACATAATAATTACACATTTTATCTAACGCAATTCTTCAATAAGTCAAAAACTAATAATTCAAGTATTCAACATACATAATTACACAATATGCATATCCATCATATCTAATATAACTCATTTTGTATGATTACATCATACACAATTCAATTTCATCCATCACAATCCAATTTTATCCAACACAATTCATAAATAAGTCAAAAACCAATAATTCAAGTATTCAACATACACAATTACATAATATGCATGTCCATCATGTGTAATATAACCCATTTTGTATGATTATATCATACATAATTCAATTTCATCCATCACAATCCAATTTTATCCAATACAATTCTTCAATAAATCAAAAACCAACTATTCAAGTATTCAACATACACAATTACACAATACGCATGTCCATCATACATAATATAACTCATTTTGTATGATTATATCATACACAATCCAATTTCATCCAACTCAATCCAATTTTATCTAACACAATTCATGAATAAGTAAAAAAATCAACAATTCAAGTATTTAACATACATAGTTATACAATACGCATGCCCATAATATATAATATAACTCATTTTGTATTAATGTATTCATTAATATAGTCACATCACTTACTTATAAACAAGAATGTTGATTTCAAATTAGCCTTATGATTTAGTTTGTTGTATAACTTATTATATAAAAAATTATTGTGAGTGAACTAGAGATCTTGTATGCCATATTCAAATATTAGATTGGAAACATATCTACCAAGATTAGGTATAAAATGTCCAAATTTGTTATTTCTAAAATTAGTAAATTAAATTTTACTACAACAAATATGACATACAGTAACACTAGACAGTAACACTTTTGACAATATGTTATAAAATGCATATCTACGGTAACATTATATCTTAAAATGTTATGATTCTTAATTTGATAAGTAACACTTAATGATTTTATAACATATAATTTATCATTGATAACAATGTTTTAAGTGTTATTAAACATTATAAAAGGTAACTATTTTAAGATGTTATGAAAGTGATGTAAAATAATGACACTTTATATGAGTTACTTT
>JANZLD010000003.1:43537592-43550555 GCA_026413575.1 Erythroxylum carthagenense
GTCTCATCTCTCTCTACATTATGATTTTGAGTTTGGTGTTAAGATATGTTGTTCTCCATGCTTGAATATGTATGAAAGTGTCATGAAGAGGGTTCTTTAATTCAAAACCAAAATTGTCCCCTTTAAATGAAAGTTTGTGAATTGTTGAATATCTTTTGAAGTTGATGGTCTAAATAAATTCTATAGTGTTAATTATACATGTATGTGTGAATTGATGATGAAGAATGAAGAAGATGTGTGTTGGTTAAGACTAGGTCAAAATGATGGAGAAGAGGTGGATTAATGTAATGAGTTGTACAATTAATAAAATGTAGCTTAAATGAAGGAAATTGGTTGAAATGAAGTGGTGGAATGTGTCATTGATTGGGAGTGTTTACTATATAACAAAACTGACTTAAAAGTCATGCACATTAGGAGTTTGATAAAATGCCTAAGTGAACTTGACTTAGGATTTAAGGCTTTATAATGATATGCATTGGAAAACATTGTTATGTCAACTTAGAGTGAACTTGAATTGTTGCTTAGATTGATGAATAATGGCCTAATATGCTTGGATAAAGATGTGCTTAATTATGTTATGAAATGAATAAGTTTAGATTAAAGGCATTAAATGACTTAAAAAATGCAAAAGAGAAGCTAATGTGATAGTGTATAAATATGAAATTTATGTTTAAGTAGTAATTTCATTGTATGTCTTTTATGTATAAAGGCTCGGGAGCTGTGAATTAGGAACTCGTACCGAGAATTGCTGAAGTTAAGAGAGAGTATATCTTCTTTGAGGTGAGTTTGGGAAACCATATTTCTCAAATAGGATTAGAACATCTTAAGACAAGCATGATGACTTGTATGTGAATTTTGAACCAACGTATGGTAGACTTGAATTTTAAATGAATGCTAATATGCTTAGGTATTTAATAAATGACATTGTTTTTAATAACTCTTTGCACTTAGAGTGCAGCTGATGTTTTTATTATGTATTTTGAGAAATGATATTGTTTTCCACCAATCTGAATGCCAAATGTAAAGGACAACGTTTTATTTTCTGAAACTATATTTTTGAACAACTTTGCATTTGGAGTACAAAAAATGGCTTTTATTTCATGAGATAATGTTTTGGAATTTACATATGTATAATCGAGTTATGTATACTGCATGTTTTTGTTCACATTTGGTTTAGAGCCATGACAAAGTTTTATTTTATCGGTTGAACCGATAAATAAAGACATGGTGCTTTACTTGATTTTATACTTAATAATTGGACATGATTTGTTTCGTGATTGGTGAGAAAACGATTGGTCAATCGTGTGCTAGGCACAACTGATTAGTGACTATCGTACCCTTGACGCTAGTACATGTAAATCGAGTCGCCGTATCGACATCTTTCTATAGGACTCGCAGGTGATTCCATACTAAAGGTCTAGATACCGACGAAGTCATCACATAGAGTCATGACGCTCTTATCAACTATAGTCCGGACTCATCGCGGATAAAAGTCGAGCCAACACCGAGTATCGGTGGGTGTGCACATTAGTTTGGGCAACTAGTGATGTCACATATGATTGTTTTGGCTTATCCTAATATTGGTTTTCTTATTGATATTTGATTTATACATATGATGTTTTTATGCTTTTGTGTACTAGAATTGGAACCTATGTTCACCAGATGAGTGAGTTGATAGGCTAGGCCTATATAGTTCCTAACCAGTATATATTGAGTCATAGGTTGAGCCTATGCGTTTTCTATGTAATATATATTCACTTCATAGGTTATCTACACCGTCTTGGTATAAATCGAATATTTGTTACATATGTTTTTCCTACTCACTGAGTACCTAGCGTACTCACCCCTTCCGCTTTCCAACTATGCAGGTTAATTTAGTGAGTTTGAAGCTTTGAGTGGATCGTGGGGTCTTTTGACATTTTCGGGGTATTACTACACTTGGGTAGATTCTTAGTTTTTTACTTTTGTTGTCTAGTGGCTCATGAACTGTGTTTATGTAGTTATGCTTTATGATATTGTAAATTAACTTTTGATTGCCTTGTGTTTTATAAATGAGTTTATGTATGAGTCTTTTAATATTGTTATTAAGATTGCCTTGAGTGAACTTTTAAGTTCTGAAGTTGTGATTGGATGTGAATATAGAAGTGTGTTTGAAATTGTTTGCAACTTTTTGAGATTTTTAAAACACAACTGTTGTGCTGCTTAAGTTTTTTTTAAAAGAGAAAAAATAGATATTCAGTTAGCTTGGCATAGTTAGATTAAGGATACCTTGAGTGTCCTTAGCTCGGTTATGCAGCGGTTGTCATAGGCTCGATGTGGTACCGGGTCGTGACACTTAACCTTGGGCATCAAACACTTAAAAAGTGCCAACATACTAACTTATTCCTTTCTTTTTTAAGTGCTTTGATTTAAATATACATATCAATAAAAATATTAAGCCCCCTATTCATACATCTATGACACTTGTAAGCATGCATTTATTATTATTGATCAATTAAAAAGGAAAACTATCAATAAGTAACCCTATATGAAAATTCTTGCTATTTTAAAAAGAATATTAGGTTTAATTTTATTGTAAGCAACATTTTTTATATTTTCTTTAAAGATCACCTAGTTTATTGACGTGAAGCAAACAGTTTGTCATAAATGTCCCTCGATTAGTCAACTAGGTTACGTTTTTTATTTAGCTTGATTGGAGTGCCACTTAGCCTTTTGGTGTGAAGACAAACATTTTTCATGAATGCCCCTGGTTACTCAACTATATCATAACTATCAATCGGTTACCAACTCTATTTTTAACTAAATTTTCGTAAAAAGGGTCAATGTAATTGTAATTTTATTTAACGTTTTTTATGACAATTTCTTAGCCTACCTCATTTCTTCTTAGTTAATCACTCTTATAAAAGGGAACTAAGGATGCTAACCAATTTAACTGTGTAATTATATATATACAAACAAATGTCATAAATTGAAAGAATAGGTTCCATATCCTAATTAATATACATATTTATCCCAAAGATACTTAAAAGACAAAAATCATAAGTTACTATGCCTTTACAATTTATATGACCATGGTCAAAGTAAGCAAATTCCATTCAATTCATGCCATGATACATTTACACAATGCATACATCATGTAACCAAATGCTTACACAATGCCAACCTTATAAAAAACTGACACGAGGCAAATGCAAAATTCACACACACAAATGATACCCCAATGCACAAAGTTCCTCGCACTTGAACAATGTATTGTCCTTAATGTGGAAACCAAAACAATACAAATAAAAATAAATAAAAAGTAAGATTAAGAACAATTATAGTGATTTGGGTGGTAATGGTGTTGAAGATGGAACTTGGATATACTTGATATCATGAGCATCTATTAATTTAACTCTCTATAAAATAAACATAAAACATAAAACATAAAAAATAACAAAGCAATAATAAAATAAAACAAAAGTAAAAATGAAACATATCTTAAATCTTGGGTTGCCTCCCAAGTGGTGCATGTTTAACTTTGTTAGCTCAATGCACCCTTCATGTTTATTATCAACCTGGGTTTATAATTGGTGGCTTGCTTCTATTTATTTCTTCCTATGACGGTTTAGTATCCTTTGAATAAGTCATATGTTGTAAGATAATAATAAGGACATAATTAATTAAGAAATTCAAGTGATTATATTAATGCCCTTTTCCATAGCAAACTATCAATAAAATAAGGAATTATGAAACTCCTTGAATTTTTTGGTAACTCTAACAATTTGTCTTGTGAAAAGGTGAACTACTTATTTTCACCGTTAATTTTCTTTGTCCACTCTTCTAGTTTCAATTCTTGAATAGAGACTTCCTTATCTTCTTCATCTACTATTTCCTTTGTCCTCTATGCTTCTTTCTTTTCTTGAATATCAACTTTCTTCTTGAATTTGACCTTTTCTCCTTTTCACTATGAGGCATTAATAGCATCCGGCTCAATATTAGTATGCTCATATGTTATATTTTGTGCCCAATTTTGCACATAATTTATATGCTCCCACATATAATCTGATGCCTGACTTTGATGATTGTAGTGTTTACCTCCATAATTGTCTAACACAACAAGTTTGTTAGCTGTGCTTCTGTGTTACTCAGACGAGTCCCTACATTCCTCATTAACAATGCGTTGGTCAATTGCCCAACACAAACCTCCAAGTTATAAGTAGCAGAGGAGTGGTTCTTCGTTATTTGATTAAATTTGGCTTCCATCCTCTTTTGATTTTCATTTTGGTTGTTGAGCTTAGAGCTTAGCACGTCTATTAACTTATCTGAGTTGGACTCCAAAGATCCCAATATATTCTACTAGAATCATGGAGGAGCTGCTGTAATTGTGTTGTTTACTGCATTATTAGTCTAAGGATAATTTGAATAATTCTGCCACCAAAGATTATAAAAGGTTAAGTAGCTTGCATTCATTATGTAAGCCTAAGTAACTTGCATTCATCATGTAATGCCTTCATTGGGTTAGAAGAAAAGGTCTACAAGTTGCTCAACTTGAAGTTGCTATTTTTTCTATTTTTAAGTTTTGTGTTAAAGTACCTACAATCACACAAGAAAAGTATTACAATCCTTAAGTCAAAAGAATTCAAATTGTATAATTGTGAGTATTCTTGTCCATCACGCGGGTAATCCGAGTTTGATTCCTGGCAACGATGTCAAAAACTTATTGACAATTTTATATAAAAACCTCAATAGTGCAAGTATACTAATCGTAACTTGTAGCATAAAAGGTATCATTTCCAGGGGGATTAATTAAAGACTAAAAACTTAAATGAACTTTGTCAAAAGTACTGAAAGATTGATTAAATTAAAATAAATTTATTGAAATTGAAATAACTAATCAAATGGAACATTTAAATAAATACAACCAGCAATAATAATACAGTTAATCAAAGCTGGAAACTTATGAATTATTTTATCCTTGTTTTGTCTTCCCATTATATTGTTAATTTAATTAATCCTACACATCATAACGTTTTGATTATCCTCTCTCAAGATCGAATTAAAAAATACCAATTGAAATCTATAACAATAGAATTACAACCTTTTGATTCATAAAACTACTCCTAACTATTCAATTGGATTAGAAACAATACTAAAGATAATTAATTCACAATTAAAATCTCTTTTCAATTGTTTATTAGTATGATATTTGTAGGTCTATAAAACAACCAAATCTCGTTGCACACCTTAACAAAATAACTTGATTCAATCTCTTGATTTATTACTAAGTATAAGTAAAACAAATATCATAAAACATTGATATGTCTATTTATTTCAACAAGAAAAAAGTTTTAAAAAATAGATCAAGAACAATCCCTAATATGCATTAAAAAACCTATAATCATATTTAACATCCTAATAATCCAAATCAACAAGACAATGAAATGTATGAAGAGAAAAGAAAGAAAAACATTTTGTGTCTTGATCTGGAAATATGGAAATAATGGAATTTCTCTTGATGTCTCCTCTTTGATCTTCTTTGAATTTGATGTGCTGCCACCTTTTTGGAGTTTTTATTTTCCTTAAATACTTGTTGAGGATTTAAGGTTCTAGTGTTTCCCAGTTAATTTGGTTCCAAAAATAGCCCAAAAATGTAAAAAACACAAAAAAACTCTAGAGATGGAAAAGCTAAAATTTGTTGGAATTTGCTTCATGCTCTCTGTTGTGAATGATATGTGGTTACTTGTTCATACATTTAATCTATGACACTTAGTGATTAATGTTTTAAAATGCTTAAGACATTCACTTTAGTTCATATTTGATTTTAGGCACAATTTAGAAGTGAAAGAGCTCAAGTGAGTTGAAAGCACAATCTTTGAGCTATCTTTTTGAGATTCACACTCAGTTGTTTTTATATAGTAAGAAGGGGAAGATTAAAGTAAGAGGAGACAAGAAAATGATAAAAATAATGAAGAGTGCAAGACTCATGGACGTGACCATCAGGTCAAGGCCATGATAAATAAGTTATGGGCATGACAACTTGACTAACGCCCATGACACAAAGGCTTACGATCATGAGCCATCAATGAGGCCATTTATGTCTGTGAGCCATCAAGTCACACCTGTGACTCTTAGATGATATTTTGACAGCAAAAATAAGTATGAATCTTTTTGAGGAGTGAAGTCTCATTTTTGGAAGAGAAGAAGGGACAAACCTCTCATTCTTTGGAGACCCATAGAGGGGCTAGGCTTTCCCAACCTAGTTCGGAAGTGATATCGATGCCGAAGAATACAGTTAAACATTCTTTCCATATGTATTTTGTTCTTTCTCTCTTAGGAATTTATTATGTCATCCTATGTTTATTGTTTGGGTATTGTGTAAAAATGATCTTAATGCATTCATTGAATTATTTTATCACAAACCCATTCCTAGAATTTTCAAAATAATTCGTAATTGTTATGTTGAGATTCATTTGTGGGTATTAATGATATCGAATCATTAGGGATACAATTCATAATTGTTGTGTTTCCAATTGATTTTGAAGCATCAGGGATAACGTAATCTAGGTTAAATAACTCGAGCTTATATGGTTGTTACCTTGATTAATTTGTTTTATCAACTTATAATGCGATTGTCTAATTAAATCTATAGAGCCTATTATAGGTTATTCGATAGCTAGGTTTGATTAAAGAGCTTGTTTTAATTGAACACAACCTAAGGGAAAATCGGGGTTATTAGAGCTTATTGTTGATCTACGGTTAGTAGTTGCTAGGAGAGGTAAGATAATAACTATTCAATGAAGTATGTTTAATTGTGTGTAGGTTGAGATTGAATCGATGACCGAGTCCTTAATATATTCATCACCTTTCTTATTTTTGATTATTTTCTTTACTTTGCTTTTGTTAGTTTAGTTTAGTTTCATTTCATTTTATTTTCTTATTTGAAATCAAACCAAAACCCCCTATAATCTAAACACCAATTATTTTCATTAAAAAAGCTTTACACAACCTCTTTGTGGGATCGACTTAGATTTATCACAAGCTAATGACCCTAAATTGGCATGTTTAGTAGTTAGATTTAATTGCCTAGTTAGATTTGTTTTAAATTCCAAAAATAAGTTCTTAATGATTTGGAATGGTTTGGATTGCTAACTCTCTTACTCTTTTTAAAGTAATTATAAGACAGGGCAACAATCTCGGGCGTCAAGTGCATTTGGTCTCAGATACTGTCATCGTCACCACTTCAATCACCATAATGGGTTTTTTATACTCAAACCTTTATTTTCTTATTTTATTTTATTTTTATGTTTTTCTTATCATGTTGTTTTATTCCCACCTTATATGTTATTTTTCTTACGTGTTCTTCTCACGTTAAGGACAATGTGCTGTTCAAATATAGGTAGGTGTGTGCATTGTTATTTTTATATTGACTTTGAGGTTTTGTGTATGTACATTTTTGCTTTGAATGTGAATTTTGCATATTTTTTTTATGTTTTTAAAGTTAGTTTGTTTAGTTACATAATGTGAATTGTGTGAATGTGTTAATGGCTAAAACTAAACAGAATCAATTTAGCTTTAAACATAGTCTTTTAGGTTGCTAAGAGTTATTAGTTTGTGAAATTAGTGACATAGGTTTTGCGGTTAAATATGCATGTTAATTAGGATTTAATGTTAGTGTATTCACCCTAAGAGTTGTCATATTTATAATTTTAGGCTAATCAAATAAGTAGTATAGCTAGTATATTATCATAAGAATGATTAGATAGAGCAATAAGGTAGGCATTACTAAAATGTGGAAAAAGCATAAATCATAAGCAAATAACTATTTTGCTGACCTTCAGGTTATGAATAGAGCTAGTAGCCAGTTGATAATGTGATGTAGCTAAGTAACCGAATCAACACGCATTGTCATCCATCGTCTAGATCTCCGTTGTCTGTCGTCTGTGTGTTCTCCATTGAGCTGTTGCATCTCTGGCCATTGTCATCATCTTCTTCAGTGTATTTCGTCAAGGTATTTTTGTCTTCTCTCTATCTTTTCGGTTCATATGTGTGGTATAAGGAAGACAGATGTTTTCCCTCCTAATACTTTTAATACTTTAGATGTTTTTTATGGAGTTTGATTTCATATGAAGAGTCTGAATTTGGTAGAAGTATAAGCATTGGAAGGTTTGTTTTTAAGAACCCAAGGATTATCGAAGGAGTCGGAAACTTGTTCCATCTTTTCAAGTGTCTACCTTTTCTCTATGCATGTATATGCAGTTTATAAACACTCGAGATTTCTCATACGAATGACCAAATGATGAATATGCATTATGTGTTGCCTGAATTGTAAAGCCATCAAATAGAGGAGCTCATATCGCTCTTGGTTTACGAACACCATTTCAATTTACGATTATGGAAGCATTTATATAGCTTTAATCTTACTGTATGTCATTTTGTTAAATATACCAGAAATGTCAACCTGAATTTATTTGGTTGCATTCTGGGTATGAGGCCTCAATCGTGGTCATAATGATTTTACTTATGATGTGATTTGTAGAATAAAAGTACCATTTATATCGTAATACATATGGTTCCATCTAATTTGACAGAAACAAACTTTTAGTCTCTTGATTATTTTTCTATTTTAGTTCTCTTTTATGTTATTTAAACCTTCTAAACACAAAATTTACAAATTATCTAATATATGTTGATTGACATAAATGTAATCAGCCATACCACTCAGCATCATACATACGAAAAGTCAATTATAATGAGTCTGAAACCTTTAGAAGATCACGGTTGGGCTAGATTTAAAATTTCTATACTTACATATTCAAGATGATTGTTCATATTGGTCTTCTAATATGTCAAAATATATAAATTAAATGAAAATTAATATCTAATATTATTTCTTTCAAATAAAACTCTAAAGTTAGTATAAAAAAAGCTAAAATTAAGGTAGAAAGAAGGATTGAATTTTTGTTTAACTACATCTAATTTTTAGTTGAATTTCACTTTTCTGTTCCTACTAGTGTTGAGTTTTTGTTCTAACATAAGAAGTGGATTTATGCTTCACATAACTAATGAGTACTGTAACTTAAACTAAACCAAAGTTTTAGCAATATTGTGAAAACTTCAGCTTATTCATGATTTGGATGCTCACTTGGACAAAAAAAGTTCCTAAGCTATTTTTCATGTATTCTCTAACTAGTTTAGTTCATTTCTAACTTATATAAATGTTAATCAAGTTGATATAATCATTAGAACTAAAAGCTTGTTGTTTGGTTATAAATTTGAGGAGTTAGTTTGTACCTTATACTGTTATAACAACAAAAACATTTTCTAATTTGCAGGTTACTTTTGCTTGTTTATTTTGGTAAAATCATAGATGTATGGGATGGCCTACATAAGTTTCATACTTCCTCTTATGTATATATGTATTTTTATAAACTTTTAGGGTCATATAGAGGGGTTTTGACGAGAGATTTTCCTAATTGAATAAGAATAATACAATCATAAAGTTCTTATCCCAAAAACCTATCAATTAAACCTATCATGTTCTACCCTAAAAGACTCTTCATTGTAAACCTAACCTAATCTACTCAGAGTTGTCTTATAGATAAGAACACATATATAGATTCTTTTCTTCATTCTTCATTCTTCATTTCATTTATCTTTAATATCATATTTGAAAACAATGTAGTTTTTGTGACACCTATTGATATGTAGCTTTTCATTTTCCAAATTAAATATGATGAACAATTTCAATGAGGTTTATCTTGTTCAATTATTTGTGCTAAATTTTATTCAACATTGTTTTACTACTAAAAGACAAGTATAGTTAAATGTAATATGTTAAAACTCATAATTTGGTAAAATAGTTAGATAGCTAATACACCACTGGATCCAGAAACATCATTTATCCTTGCATATATGATCCATCATAAATAGATACTTCTCGTGAATTTATCATATATATACAACCTCTAAGTAAAGTAATAATTTTCATTTAGTTTAAGTAGAAAATATATAATTCGGTTACAAAATACACCAAATCATTTATTACAGGTTGAAATACAATGATACACCATATCAATTGTTTAGTTTGTGAACTTGGTGGTTACTATACTGAACAATATCTATTCAAAAGATTTTATACATTCAATTACTGAAGTTTAGTTCTAATTTATCGTGCTTTATGACAGATACTATTTCCAAGTGTGAGGAGGAGTAGTCAGAGAAGCCATTGGAAAGCAAGAAGCAGGTATGCTAACTTATAAGTATCAAGTTGCTAGATTGTTAATTGGCTTGTTTGCATTCAAACTATAGCTACTGAATTTGCTCTACAAAATGCCATATTTTTCTCTATATAATTCCACTAAAGTAAGGATCCTGCATTCATACATAAATAGAGATATGAAATGCCATATTTTCCTTAATTTGTTTTATGAATTTTTTGATTACTCTCTCCCTAGTTCTCTATATAATTTATCAAATAATAATACAAATTCTACATATTAGTATATGTAGAGGAAAGCTAACTTTTCTACAGAATGTCTTCGCTTGGATTATGTATTTATCAAAATCTTCCTTCTTTTATTTTTTCTAAGTCATTAAACAATGGTTTAGGCCTTTCTTTATCTATGACTCTCATAGCTACTTAGACTTTTTAGAACTCTTTATCTATGACTCTCATATTTACAACTCTTATTATTGCTCGCGGCACTTGTTGCAGGGCACCAAGAGGTGGTGCATTATGCAACACCTATTGGTGCAGTAATGCAAAACCAGTAAGTACTACATTGGTCGCACTGAGGTGTAGCAATGCAGCACTTACTAGTGTTGCCTACAACAACACGTGCTGGTGCTCGCTGTGCTTCAGGCAGCATCAGCAGGTATTGAAATGCGGCAGTTCCTTATAGATTTTTCCATATATTGTAATTGTTTACTATAAATATCGTGTTTGAGTTTGGTTGATTTGCCACTAGCATAATGTTCTCTTTCTTATATTTAATCAGCTCTATGGATAAGAGTTGCATGAGCAGTGTTAGGGTTTCCTGTGAATACATTGATGGAGTTAGAATGTTTATGAATTTTATGGTTGAAAAAAAGGGCAAAGATTGTGAAATTTCATACCCTTGTGCATGTTGCATGAATTATTATATGAGGTATCGGATGAATGTTTTTGACCATTTAATGCAATTCGGCATGGACCAATCACACACTCGCTGGGTTTTACATGGTGAACTACCAGAATATAGATTTATCTCTAGGAAAGAAAGGCCTGATGCTGCAAATGTACACATTGATGGGATGAGTAATAATATTAATGAAGGTGATGGTGATTAGGAGGATGATGGCACACAAGATTTGTTTTATGATGTGGGTACTTTTTAAAATGATTTTCCAATTAATCAGGATGGAAGGAGTCCTCCTATAGGCATCGGGGATTCTATTATGGGTGCCTTTCATGAATTGTTAAGTCAAGCAACCAAAGAGTTGTACCCCAGATATACAAGCTTTTCAAAGTTATCGTTTCTAATAAAGTTGCTTCACTTGAAAGTATACAACAAGTGGAGCAATAAGTCATTTGACAAGTTACTTGCTCTGCTGAGGGATGTATTACCTAATTGTAAATCTTTGTTGAAGTCCTATTATGAAGCAAATCAATTTCTACGGAGCCTAGGTTTGGGTTATGTGTTACATGCATGTAAGGACGTTTGTTCCCTATTTTGGAAAGAGTATGGGGACTTGGAAGGTTATCCTCAGTGTGGAACATTGAGATGGAGAATTAATGATGGCAGGGTAAGAAGATACCTTATAAAGTATTGCGGTAGATACCTGTTGGAGTGGATTATCAAATGCAAGAGTAACAATCTTTGGTGAACAGAAGGTACTGGAGAGCGGTGAACCATAATCAGGTTTTGATTTTACATAACATATTATACTTTTTCTTGAAAATAAAAAATATGTGTTATCTTTCTCTATTCCAGTAATGATGACATTGTAGATTAAACATGGTATGGATTATTGTAGTTGGGGAGGGTACTAGCCTTACTAAACTAGCTTTAAGAATTTTGTGTTCTTCTTTAGTAGTCCATTTAGTTCAACTAGAACGTAGCAGCAAAGTATCTATTTGGACTTATTTGTTTGTAACCATTTGATGATGGCTTGTGATCTTGATTTGCTTCAATTACTCTACGATTTTATCACGGCTTCAAAACATTGCATGCACTATATTTACTTCTTCCTGTTGTTTTCTTGAAGGATTTGATGATTTGTATATATGTACGTTCTTTAGAATAGTGAATCCTCAGACCTTGTGTTTTGGTTCTTTACACTGACTTCTTTTTGGTTTTTGACTGATTAAACAGTTAATTAGAATACTTCCACGAAATTTAGTTTTGTATGGTTTAATCATTTTTCTAAAGATTCTTGGTTGATAGTTACTTTGTCCCATTTTGAGGAAACATAGAATCAAGTATGGAATTTTATGTTTGTTGTTTATTAGGAGATGAAGCATGGTATTTTCTAGTTTAGATATGCTGAAATTTGATATTAGGGTGGAAATCCTAGATAACGGTTGTCATTGTCTTTACTTTTAATGAAGTTGAGGATTTGTTCCTTTCTCTTGAATCTTTATGATAAAAACCCACATAAAAGGCGTATGTTGGCTCCAGAATTTTGATCAATGATTCTCGTGTCCTCTTAAACAAGTTTTAGTAAGCAGGTTAAAGTCTTTGAAGAAGTTTAGGTGTTGATTATGCTGAGTTAATATTCAACAAAGGATGAAGGAATGTGGAACATTCCTTAAGTAATGTGGTTCATTTTACATCCAGTAGCCTGTTGTGTTTGAAATCTGTTGGATCCCGTATTTGGAACCCAACTACTTATACATATTCCCTCAATACGTACACATGATTCCTGATGAACTCTTATAACCCGTTACCGAATATCCAATCTCTAATATGAAAATCCCGATATAATTTTTTTTTCTTATTC
>JANZLD010000003.1:43550655-43565022 GCA_026413575.1 Erythroxylum carthagenense
AAGTTTTATGTAGATCATTTTATCAAATTTTGCCTAAATCAAAAGTCAACCCTCAAAGGCCAAAAAGTCAAACTTTTTCACAATTTCTCACATTTTTACACTTTCTCTCTTTATTTCTTGATTTTCAACTTAATTTCAATTTACTCATCCACTTTTAAGTATTTCTTATTTTTACTCGAAAATCAGGGTCCAACAAAATCTACCAACCTCTTATTTGATACAGCTCATACAAGTTAATGAGCAATTTCAGTGAGGTCCCTTTTCTTTTTCAATCATTTTCTTGTACTAGTAGCTGTTTCCAATTTAGCTTACAAAGAATTATAAGGACATATATAGAAGTCCACCATATTTGATGTTAAATTGAGCCCTTTATAAGGATTAAAATTTAGTCCATAATTTAAGTCATAGACGATAAAAACGAAGAGGAGAGCAATTGTGTAATTGTCAATAAAGATGTTAATATAAATGGTTTTTTGACATTGAGTAATGAGAAACAACCAAGACACCATTAATGAACTTCTTCTAGATAACTGTAGCAAGCAATGATAGCCATTATAAAAATCTTGAGGAAGTTTCTGAGATAAGAGTGGGCTTTATGTAATTAAGGAAGGTTACACTTATCAATTAACTTTATCACTTCTAGTATAACTTTATGGTTATTTAGTTATCTCGTTTCTGTTGATTAGAACTTGAAACTTGAATAGAAGATTTGAAATTTACTTTTAGTTTACATAATTGTGGACTTTTTCGGTATTTATCGCATTGTATAGGTTTTTTTGGATGAACTGTTCTTATTCAATAACTTTATAATGTATAAATATGTGACTGGAATTGCGGAAGGTGAAATGAGCTCGGGATTTTTAGTGCTCTTTTATATGTAAGTGCATCATGCTAATTAAGAATCCTGAGCTGATTGATTGACACTTCTAGCTTCCATTTTTCATACTTCTGGCTTAAGAATCAACATTAAGGTGGATAAGGCACATGCTTCATAGGGGCCTTTCTTCCTATTCATATAGGGCATTCCTGTGTTGCTTGGACTTTGGATTATTGCTTTGTAGGAAAATTTTGCTAGATCAAACTATTGCATATAAATAAGAATTAGCGATCGTATTACAGCCAATTACAGTCAATGAGTTGTGTTGCTTGGATTTGTCAATTATAATCATCACTTCTAATATAACTTCATGCATGCATCGTAACATAATGTGAAAATTCTGAGAAGTAAATGAATGCATTTTGGAATTATACATCCGACAAAGTATCTGTAACTTTGTGTTATGTTGACCTCTTTATGTGAAAATTCTGAGAAGTAAATTTCACCTTTGTAGGACCCATTTAGTATATTCTATATTAGATTTTTTTTCTTTTCCATTATTTTGACATTGTACATTATTGTTTACTTTATAAATTTATACACTTGTCGTATCAGGTTGCTTTATTATACTCTAAATACTTGGACTACTGATTTTCTTAATTGATTGGGTACTTATTCTACTAGTTTCTCTCTGAACTTACTTTTTCCTTTGCTTTGTTATTCTTTGCTTCAACTCTCATTATTATACTTCTGTTGCCTTTCTGGTTGTATTTCTTGGTTACTACTATGATATAATATTATAAATTATAGTAAAATTCATGTAAACATGCAAGTGATTCACGTAGGACTTGGTCTACCTAAGAATAAGAATAAGGTTGCACTAAGCAGCTTAGTACCAACACAACTACAATCGCGATACCGTCAACTTCTTGAAAGTGCA
The DNA here is from genome assembly GCA_026413575.1 of Erythroxylum carthagenense. NCBI lineage: Eukaryota > Viridiplantae > Streptophyta > Magnoliopsida > Malpighiales > Erythroxylaceae > Erythroxylum > Erythroxylum carthagenense. The sequence continues at coordinate 43,552,413 of JANZLD010000003.1, forward strand.
GTTGATTAGCCATCTGCTCTTACATAGCTAGAAGATCACACACCTACACCTTATAAGCCTACTCTAACACTAAGATATGCCACATATGCGCCTATTACTCATCCTAAAGATAAGTATGTATAACTTTTGAATATGTGACACAATATTAGTTCTCCATTAACTTCTCATGAGATGCCTCCAGTTTCTTATAATCAGTTAACAGTAAATGAAACTTTTCCCAATGTTAGTGCTACTTTTGCAAGCACTACAAGTATGATCTTTCACATCACATTGGTGAAATATATAGGTTTAATAGTTTTGTTTATTTAACCAATTAAGAGTAAGTTATTTGCTAATTGTAAAATATTCCTTTGCTATTTTAGGATCCAGGACTGATCTAAAAAAGACAAGTGGTGTCACAAAAGAACACGGATTGACAAAGATTAATAAAGCGATATGTAAGAGATTGGAGATAGAGATCTCCTCCGCTGAAGGAAGACCAACCAACTTTATATAGTCTATCAAATTATTGAGTGAGATTGGTGTGGTATCATGAACTTTCTTACTTGTAAGAAAAAAATGGAAAAAATAACTAATGAGGAGTTGGACATTGCATTTGATAAGTTAGACATAAGTATTATAAAACTATCTAATTTGTAAGTGTTTTCCAAATGCCTAAAGCTTTGACTAAACATTTATAATTTTTTGCAGCAAAAGTTGAAAGTAAAGGGAATGAGGACAGATAACGAAGTACATGTTGCTGTCAAGAAGTTTCTTTCTTTAAGGTCTAAAGATCAAAGATTTCATTTAAAAAAGTATTATAACAAGCTCGAAAAGGATGTTAAGCCACATAATGTGACAGTGACAGAGTGGATGGATTTATGCGAATATTGGGAGCAATCAGCTACAAAGGTTAGTTAATTTGATCACAAAACTTAATTTCACAACTTTATTGACAATTGATTACATTTTAGTATTTATGAATTGTAATTTATAGATGCTATAATAGATTTTGTTATGTGTACGATTAAGAAAAAAAAGTGAAAAAGCCAAACTGGCTAGGAGTCAGGTCAAATGTCAACCAAACTCTGGTTTCAAGGCCTTTTTAGCAATATGACATAAGATTGTGAGTTATTATTATTTTTAATTATATTTTACTTTGATTGAAATTTCAAAACTTATAATAAATATTACTAATAATATATTTCTATACAAGAGAGTGACAAAGATGGAGAAGAGTGTGACCGGATGAAGTTATGGTATCACACTCATTATGATGAAAGTAAAGGTCAATAAACATTTACCGAATGTAGAGAAAAATGGGTGAGTACATGGTTCATTGTCCTCTTGAGATTATTCCTCAATTAATTGCTCAAAGTCGTTATCAGAATGAATTGACATAATATATTTGATCTACTATATCAACTTAAGAACTTTCTTTGTTGCACGAGGACAAGAACGAACAAAATGTCCTAGTTGTCCACAGAGAAAACATCGAGTAGGCTTCTATCAATGTGAGGACTTTTTGAAGAATCACATGAATCTGCGCTTAGTACTGTCGTTCTTTCTTTTGAAGGTTTGCTTCCAAGGCTTATAGCCTTCCTTCTTTCTGTGGATCTTTCTCCTTTGGTAGACTTGAGAAGAATGAGCTTTCTTCTTGCCATGACACTCACAAGTCTTTTTATCTTTGCATTTGATCTGGAGATAAGGCTTTTTGTAAGCTTGTTTAAGAACTAGACTGCTTTTAATGATATTCTTGAACAAGATATGCTAATCACATAACTTATCAAGAGAAGCTAATGTTAGATGATAGATTTCTCTAAGAGATATTGCTGACATGTCTCGTTGTAGAGAAACTATGGTCCTTTATAGTTCTGTCTGTAGTTCATCTAGAAGGGATGATATAAAAGTATATCGGAGATTAATATCATTCTATCCATTCAAAAGATAATACCTTTCCATCATATTTATAATGCTTCTAGATATCACGCTTATCATAGTGGACATTTTGTATGGGACGTCGACCCATCCATGTGTGAACCAAAATATGAAATCTATCTCAATCCTGAGTCAGATAATGATAATGATGATCCAAGATATCAACGGAGAAGGAAAAAGAAATCAAAACCTAAAGCCCTGCGCTTACCTTCTCGTGACTATCACCCTCTTGGTGGTGATCCAGATCAAGACGATCCAAATGGTTTACTGATGATAGAAAGATCCAGACCAAAGTCTCTTAAAGAGATGCTCAAATCGTCTACAACAAGTAGTTCTACTGATGGATCTAGCAGATCTAAGCCAACAATTCATGTTATGATTCCTACTCTTATACACTGTATGATGGCAAGGCTATATGAGGATGACTTTCCTCAACTATCCAAGAGTATTGATGAGACACAACAGTTATCAGAGTGTCAGGAATAACTTCACAAGGAACACTTGCATCAAATCCAATTGATAAAGTTCTCAACTGGAAAACATCTAACACAGTAGCACATAACAAATTTATGAGAATAATTGATTCCAAGGTGGATGAAATTAGTCAACAAAACATTGCTACTCATAATAAAGTCAAATTTGTTTTGGAACAGATAAAACGATGTACCAGTCTTACAAAGCCCATATTCAACGTCTTGATGTTGAACTTAAACAATAAATCTTTGCCCATTATATGCGGGTCAGACTTCGACTTCAAAGTTCGTGAGATACAAAAGATATAAGGAATTATGCAACAAATGAAAGCTGATATGCATTCTGCACAATCAAGGACAATCTATAGCTCATCCTCTTCGGATTTTCCAATTACACAACCAACATTTCCATCTTCTATGTATCAGAAGTATCCAGAAGAAGCTAATTACTTTAAGGTACTTAAATTCAATTATCCTTTGATTAGACAGTATATACATCCTCAAACAACTTAAGAGAAACCACGACGATCAAAATCAAAGTCTACATCTGATCATATGCCTAAGTCTCGAGTTTCTGAGTCTTCAAAGGTTCCAGAAGCATCAACTTCTTATACACCTTTTAAACCTACTGAATAGTGGAGCAAGCCAGTAAAGATATGTACACCACTAGAGTCTCCACCACCAGTTCAACCTTCCACCTCTTCTCTTAGGAAGGACAATGTTAAACAGACAGAGTTCCTTGCAACTCTAACGACTAAATCTCTTGCAGAAAATTCCAGTTCTCAATTAGAGAAAACTAAAGTGGAAAGTAATACATCTAAAGTTTCTACAACACCATCTGTAAACTCAAAGATCTTGTCTAAGTTAATCCCTGAGTCATCATCTGAACTTGTTTCAGAACCATCATCTGACGATTCAGCACAGTTTGTTGATCTTTCAGAATTATCTAATGTTTTGATGACTATTCCTCAATATGCTGAAGAGCCTGAAATCAGTGAAGCAGAATCTGTTGGGATTTAACCCTTCAGACCAGATGCTGCACCTCAAGCAACACTAGCTTAGCCAGTTGCACAGGCTACAACCAAGCCTACTTCAGGACCTTAGTTTACATTCGATGATCTACCCCCAAAGAAATGGAGAGATAGACTACATGAATTCAATGCATGAATTGATCTACAAATGATCATACCAAATTATCACTTGTCAAATATTTTGTTTGAATTCACATCCAAATTCACTGGTACTTTGCGAGAATAATGGCAAAGTATATCTGACTATCAACGTCTTTAGTACATACAAGTATCAATTGTTGGAACATTGCTCGGTGTAATTCACAAAGAATTCATTGGTGACTTCCAGTTGATTGATTAACAAATCCATCATGAATACTTCGCTATGAAATGTTGTTCTCTTGATAAGTGTGATATCCAAAAGCATTATAAACGTATGATTGAAAGATATTATCTTTTGAATAGATGGAATGACGTTAATTTTTGATATGCTTTTATATCATCCTTTTCAGATGAACTACAAATAGAACTATAAAGGACTATAGTTTCTTTACAACGAGAAATGTCAACAATATCTCTTGGAGAAATCTATCACCTCAAATTAGCTTTTCTTGATAAATTATGTGATCAGCATATCTTGTTCAAGAATATCATTAAAGGTGGTTCAGTTCTTAAATAAGTTTAAAAAAAAACCTTATCTCTAGATAAGATGCAAAGATAAAATGACTTGTGAGTGTTACCCTGAGTGGGAGAGGCTAATTGCACAAAAAATGAACTAGGGTTGATTTGAGAATCAAGCGAGCAGACGGAGGTTGCGAATTAGGCATTAAGCTCGGGAACGGAGCAACCAAAATGTGCGGCTCGTAATTGTTACCAGATCAAGGCTTCCAGGCCGGGTAGGGAAGGAAATAGCAATAAATGGATTGTGCTGGGTCCATCTTTCATATCAATCTGATAGGCCTAGATGACATGTGTATCTGATTTACAATCTTTGCAATTTTGGCCATAATAAATTATTTAATTTCTAAAAAAAAAGAAAACTATCAGACAAAAAACTTCATACTCAAAAAGTAAGAGGGTGAATTATAGTTTGAGCGGCCACTTGATTCCACAAGGTGGGTTGAATCATAGTGCGTAAGGATGGGAGATGACGAGAGCTCCGACGAACACCGTAGCAGACGTCTCCTCCTTCGCAATTTCCTCACCATCCCTGAATGCGAGGTCTTCGCCTTTCTCCTTTTTTTCCCGTCAATTTCGTTAATTCTAGTTCTAATATTCTATATGAAAAGTGTATTGAAAATGTGTTAGGAATTAGAATTCATTCACAAGAGCTGTGGCACTGTGGGTTATAGAGAAAACGTCTTCTCAACAACTCTTTCGCATCTAATTGCCACCAATTGCCATCATTTCGTCGTCCCTTTTGTTTCCATCCGAGGTTTCTTCTTTCGTAGTTTGATACCAGCCTACAACCCTCTTATTTTTGAGATAAGTAATTTAAGATGAAACCCATTTCATTCTCATGCAGAGAGGTTGAAAGACAAAGTTGAAGAGTTCTTTGGGTGTGAGTACGAGCTGTTTGTTGAATTCACTGGTTTGATTAGGTTAGTGAATTTCTTTCTATTTCATAAATTTTTTATCCCTTGTTTTCCTTGTTCCTCAAGTTGTCAGTTAAATGATAGTCGTCATTAGCATTTTTGCTGTGCACTGCAATGACTCCCAAATCTTTACCGCGTTGGTCCTTTTTCCATCTTTTGTTTTAAAAATTAAAACATACCTTCCTACCACTAGTCGCTTTCTCTTTAAGTTGAGAGCATGCTTATCTTCTCTAAGGCTATGAAATATTTCTTAAGATTGAAGCCGAGTATGAGAATAGGAAATATTACATTTTGCCTTCCAAATTGTGAAAGAGAATCTTCGTTAGTCAATTTTAACTTGACTGCTATTTAATTAATCCTTGAAAATACTATATTATTGCATACTTTAGTTTAGAACATCAACAAAGAGCTCAAGAGTAATTTAATTCAACTAAATGTTCTAGTTCAATATTATTATGCATTGCTTGTCATTTAGGGCATCCAAACTTGATAAATGCTACTCATATTCGTTGTTTATGAGCGTCAAATTTGACAATTTGTTATTCAGTTCTTTATAGTTTTTCTCTCTCACTCTTCTTTTTCTTTGCCTTTGTTCTATCTGTATTTTGTTTTCTATTTTTCTATGTGCTACTGTGCTGCATTACTGATTTCTGCATTTTATTTCTTGGTAGCTTTTGTTCACTCCTTTTTTCCAACTAATTATAGATCTGCGTTGTAATTTCAGCCTCCTATACATTGTTGCTTGACCATCGATCTTCCTCACTCATACCTCTAATCTTGACATTTATCATGTATATGGAATCAGCTGGGCCAGAGGATCAAGCATCGGTTGGCACAGTGATGATAATAGGCCATATCTTAAACAACGAGAATTTACAGTATGGATATAAGATCTATATCTACATATTTAATTTATATTTTCTTCTTTCTGCACATTGATGCTATCATTTATCCCTCTTTGTTGTATCTATTGTATGCAGTAGTAATGCCTTTATGCAGACAAAATTCATTTGCTGTAGATTCTCAAATCTTCATGACGCATTTTGCTACCTGAATTAATACTTCTTTGTTTCATTGAAAAACAGGCTGTCTGCTACTTGAATACATATGGGAAGGACTTTAAAGGTGGACTTCTTCATTTCCAAAATGGTGAGCCGACAACTGTCATTCCCATGGCTGGGGTAAGTGCAGCTGAAAATTGGATTTTTATTACATAAATGTGGTCACTTATTTTGGAATAACAGATGAAACTTTTCAGTTTTAATCTTGGTGCTCAACTAAGAGTTTATCAATCCATCTGGCATTTCTGGGGGTGGGGCATGCTATTTATCGATTTATACACTTTAACAATAACATCGGACGTATGATACTTATGACAGGATGTCATCATGTACACTGCTGACAGTCGTAACATACATTCAGTTGATGAGGTATCTCAACTCCTCTTACAACTCCTCACTTATGTCAGCTTATTGTCCAATCTTTGAAGTAGTATTTACGAGTTTCTTTTTATTATATTGTCATTTCTAGTTTCATTCATCAGATCTTTGACAGGTAAATAAGGGGGAGAGGCTTACACTTACAATATGGTTTAGTCGTGATAGGGCCCATGATGAGGATGCAAAACTTATATCACTCCTATCAGATAGATGGTTCAATGGCTCAAGCAACAGGCCTAAATTGAGTCTGCCAATACCAGCATCCAGCAGTATGTATTGGTTTTCTCCAGAGTCAGCTACTCAACAGCAGTTAGGATTTGATATTTGCTTCGCAAGAATCCATGCCCTTGGCTTTGACATTTATTCTTCAAGACCAAAAAGCTTCTTCCCATCTTCCTCAGATATACTCACGGAACATCTCCAAGTAGCTAAAGAAAATGAGTTATTTGAGCAGGAATTCGTGAATATTTTGCACGCACTTCAGGTATTTAGCTGCTGTGGACCCTAGTTAACAATTGATAACAAGATTAGTGGTTGACATATAACATTTATAGACTGGAAATTTTCTCTAAGTTGCATTCTTTTTTTCACTTTAAATTTTATAAATCTGGGAAAGCCCATGATGGAATCCTCCCCTTAATTATCAACAACCATGGAGCAGCTGATCCAATAAAATCTCTACTCTATTTAACGACTGCTTTTGGAGCGTAGTTGTAAATACTGAAGTAAACAAGACTATAAACAATAGAATTATGTTAAAAGAGGCATTCAATTGATGATGAATTCTTTATTTTTCTATCTCACAACATAATGAGTCAATGCATCAAACAGGTAGGGTACATAATTATTTTGAATGACAACTTCTCTTGAATAATATCACTAATTACTTCTACTATTTTGATTAGGTGGTGCAATTTTACCGTTGGAAAGCCTCAGAATTCGAAGATTCCCTGTTACATTTAGGAAGTGGTAAGATAAAGCGAGTTTTAGAATCACAGAGGGAAGAAATACGAGCCTTGAAATCTTTGTTTATAAATGATTATCAACTAGCAGAAGCGGTCTTTGGCCCCATTACCTGTGATGAGAACTGCGTACAAGCATTTAACTGGAGTAAATTCTCTGCTGCTATTTCTGCATTTGAGGATTATACATCAAGGTTACAACGTGAATTTCTGATGAGCTTGCCATATTGGCGAACTGAACATATCATATACAGTGTTAATTCAAGAGACGAGACAGGAAAGCCATAATAATCAGTTTGCAAATTTTAGTTATATGATTGTTGCCCCACTCACATTGAAAAAGTAAAGCTTAGGCATGAATATTTTCCAGTGTTTTGGTTGAACCAACAGAATTACTTCTTTCACAAGCAGCAGTTTGTCTATTCGCGACAGTCGTAGGTACAAGAAAAACTTCAAGAATTATGTGCTTGTATCTTGTATTCTCGTTTACAATTTCTCTAGGATTTGGTTAATATGCTTGTCATAGTAGTTGTTTTCCGTTGACATCAAGTTACTGTCTTATTCCCATCCATACAACAATTTAGATTGCAATGATATTAAAATGAGAGAAAAAGCAAGGGGTTGTACGTATTTTTGTTCTTAAAATTTATCTTTTTATTGTTTCATTTCTTCACTTCTAATTCTAACAAAAACAGAAATAATGTACATTTTTAGTAGTGGGAAATGAGAAAAAGATAGATGGTCTAGAAGGGATTCAAGATTCTTTTATTGCTGAAGTCTTAGTATAAGAGATAAGGGAGGTATTTAATTCTCTTAATCCCAATAAAGCTCCTGATTTGGATAGGTTTAATGGGTTTTTCTTCGAACAAACTTGGCATATCATTGGAGAGGAAGTTACTAGTGTCATTCAAAATTTTTTTCCAACATGAAAAACTCCTCAAAGAGCATAATTTTACTTTTATTTTACTCATTCCTAAAAAATTCTCCTTTCACAATATTAGACTATAGACTCATCTCTTGTTGCAAAATGCTTTATATGGTGATTACTAAAATCTTAACAAATAGGCTTAAAGAAATTCTTCCTCATATTGTTAGCCTAAATCGAAGTGCTTTCATTAAGAAATGTCGAATAGGGGATAATATCCTGTTAGCCTAAGAAATTTTCAAGAATTATCACCTTTCAAATAACCAGAAGAGATGTGCTTTTAAAGTGGATCTTCTTTAAAAAGCCTATGATTCCATTCAATGAGATTTTCTCTTAAATGCATTAGTAGTTATAGGCCTTCCTCTAACGATCAAAGAATATATAACCTCTCTTTCTTATTTTATTTTGATCAATAAATCTCCCTCAAAATTTTCTAAAGGGAAGTCAGGCCTAAGACAAGGAGATCCCTTATCTCCATTCCTCTTCATTATTTGTATGGAAGTTTTCTCTAAGAGTTTAAATGTTTGTATAGATGGTAGCCGTTCCTTCAAATACCATTGGAAATGTAAAACCCTTAAACTCACCCATCTCTTGTTTGCTGATGATCTCATGATATTTTGCCATGCAGATCTAAGTTCAGCTCAAACTTTGCTTGATTGTATGTGTACCTTCTCTAGTTTTTCTGGCATGGACATGAATCCTTTCAAATGTCAATTTTTCTTATCTCCTGATATGGATTACCTGACTCACCAAATAGAAGGTATCTCTAGGCTCAAGAAAGGTACTCTCCCCATACGCTTAACAGGTAAGTTATCTAGGAGGGATTGTTTACCCTCATTGGATAAAATTGATGCTAGGATAAACAAATGGACTCATAAAAACCTTTCCTATGCTGGTAGACTTTAATTAGTGATTTCGGTCCTATCTACTTTCCAAGTGTATTGGTCTACCCATTATATTCTTCCTTAATCCATTCTTAAGGATATAGAGACTAAACTTAGGATTTTTTTGTGCGCTAAGAAGGTGGCTTCTAAATCTCATGCTAAGGTCAAATGGAGTGACATTAGTAGACCAAAAGGGAGGGAGGTTTGGGGATTAAACATTTGTCAAAATGGAATTATGTCCTGTTAGGGAAAATGATTTGGTATTTGTTTATTGATAAGGAAGTTTTATGAGTTAAGTGAGTGCATACTATTATTTTGAGAAGTAAAAATTTCTGAAGTGCCTAACATACCAATAATAGTTTTTGGAGTTGGAGAAAATCTTATTTGTGAGAGATAAAATGGGGTACCATTTCAGATCTAGATTATGGAATAGAAATTCTACTATTTTATGGTAGGATCCATGGCATCCTAGAGGAATCCTAAAGAACTTCTCTTCTCCTAGAGAGATCAATGAGTTAAAACTTCTTATGACAGCAAGAGTTTCTGAAGTTATTAGTAATAATGAGTGGAGATAGCAAGAGACAACTATGGAGATCATTGGTAACCTTGAGCTCCTACAATACCAACCAAATAGTTCTAAACCAGATTGTTTGGAATGGTTAGTTAGCCTTTTAAAAAAAATACTAATGGTTTATCCTATATTTTCTTGAGACCTCCAATACCAACCAAATAGTTCCAAAAAGCAAAATGGAGTTGTTTGTTTTCAAACTAGAACAAGGGTGGGTATCCAATTCTCTTCGATAAAGCAGAAGAGAAGCCATCACTAGGAAAACTTATTGTCTCAAATCAGCAACTAAAGGGATCATGGAGTGGACAAGACAGGAACTTCTCTCTGTAGCAGATCAACTGACCTCAACCTACGGATGGAGGCCAAAAGATTAAATAATGTTCCTATCAATAAAGGTATGCAAGAGGTGGGAAAACTTGACAGTGAACAATAACCTGAAAGGCATTTCTCATCTTCAATTGTGCTGATAATTGATTAGGTTTGTCAATTAATGGTGATCGAATTTACAGCTGGAAATTGTTGTTGGTAAACTTGTGCTTCTGGTTAGATTAGCTAGTTCTGTAAAGTTTCTTGGTAGAAAGGTTGTATAGAATATGGTGATTGTTTTGTCGTAAGGAATTAGGTTGTAAGGAATACTGTAAGTTCAATTTAAACTCCTTTTGGTAGTTAAGAGATTCATGCGTAGGAATCTGTAGATATATACATACATTTTATTATTTGTATAAAGTCTTACTGACTTATTAGAAAAAAGAAAAAATCCAATAAATAAATGGTAGATTTCAATGTAACTAGATATTAAATTGGGGTGATGTCATACTTTTTTTAAAACTAAAAAAAAAAATTAATAATAGTAAATCCCTTAGAAGGCATAGTGCAATAGTTTAGCTGAACATACCAAAACAGATATACAACCATCTAGCTATACAAAGCAATCCAACCTAACTGTGTCTTTGAGTTTCTATATACAATTATCTAGTTTAAGAACTAGTTAAACGCAAGGGGTACAATAGTGACGATTGAACCAATTGGTTTACAATAGTGACGATTGAACCAATTGGTTTTCATCTCCTTATTGCTTCCTTTTCAAACTTTTGAGGCTGTAATTGAGTAATTATGGAGCTTAGCTCTTTGAGAGCCAATAATTACTCAAATTTGTTCTCTCATCCTTATTCACAGCTCATGAACAATACTATCCTTAGTCACTAATTTCTCTTGTAAGATCCTTTATTCCTCTCCCTCTAGATCGCATAGATGCAATTGCTTAATGTTATGCTAAAGAGAACTCTTTGGGAGTTGGTGGAAAACTTACAGAAGCTGAGCCATTCAATAATGTCTCCTAGGTTGTTCTCGGGGCAAAGCAAGATACTCCAACTTAGAGTTTGTTCCTAGAAGAACTTGGTGATGGCATATGTGAAAAGTCATTTATTGCTCCAGTTTGCCGAAGCTACATAAAATATCTGTTTCTATGTCTTTCATTCTTACTTTGGTAGGCAACTTGTTGATAATAGCCATCCATAGAATGGAAACTAGCTTTGCGACTGTTGCATTGGTTCAAAAAAAAAAAAACTATGTCAATTCCCTTTGCTATTGGAAATTCTGAATAGATCCATGCATGATTTGTTATCAACTTTTTCACTACTCCAACCTTTTCGAATTATGAAATCTTGCTTACATGGATGAGGTAGGTATTTTAGGACATTCTCCATGAAAAAGCTGAATCCCCTTATATGGTTGGACCAGTTATTATCTCTTATAATCTCCTTTACCTTAGATGAGGGATGCATGTGTTTGAGCTATTGGTAAAAATATGATGACCAATCAAAGGACTTGCTTTGTGCTAGTTATCAAACTATAAAAAGAAATATGCTCCATCCCCTATATGCTTTACTATATTTAGTTGTATTTGACTCCATAATTTCATCATAAAATGGAAAGTCTATAAAAAACTAGAAGGAAGAACTAGTTTTCTTAGGCTCTTATCACATTGGTAGTTGTTGTGAACCCATCTAATCTAGAGAGATTCTTTGTCCAATAAAAGTTTCCATATTTATTTGGCTAGCAACATATTGTTAGCTGCCCTTATAAGATTAATTCCAAGACTCATTTTAGATTTGCTTAAATCTTTCTAGGATACTATAGGATATAGTGTTGGGACCCAATCTCGGAACCGGATCCCAACTGGAAAAACAGAAAACGAATCGCAAATTTCGAAACGAAAGGCGAATCACAAAGTGGTGGAACAAATCAAACGGATCCTAAACCCAAATGGGCCAAAACAAACATAATAATCGAAATTGAAGAATCGGATTTACCAAACGAAAGCAAATCGAAAACGAATCTAAGGCGAATCGAATGGCTCGGAATTAAAAATCAAATCGCTTAAACGAACTGAATAAATTTCCGATATCCGAGAACACAAACTTGTTAAACAAAACAAATGGGGCGCGTTGGAGACCCTAAGACATTTAATCGAAGGCAATCCGAAATCTGTATAAATTTTTTTTCTCTTTCATTCATTAAAGACTCATACAAAGCAACTTATTTTTTTTCCAATTGGAAATTCATCCTTAAATCCAAATCTCAATTCTTAATCATCTTCTCAAACATTCATACAAATCGCAAAATGCATCTTTTAACCAATTCTTTATCAATTTAAACAAAAATCTTATTTCTTTCTTTTGCCATAATTACTCACACATGTCAACATAATCATAAATCATACACACATTCTTTATTTAACAAAAATTGGGTATCATAATAGCTGTATTTTACAAACCCAAAAAACCTGCAAATAGTTTTAAAGGCACTTCTATATACCGGCCCAATCACACAATCAT
>JANZLD010000003.1:43565122-43581411 GCA_026413575.1 Erythroxylum carthagenense
ATTAATCATAATCATTAATAACCTATCTTAATCTCATATAACAATTCATATTCTTGACTCTTCTTTTTCTTTGCACATAAATAAGTCACCATAAGTTTCCTCATTTAATGTCACTTTATAATTCAAAAATTTCAAGAAAATTCGGGGTCCAACATATAGATAGTTGCTCAAGCTTCTAGTCCACAAAATCCTTTTATCGGTTTTTCCAAAGCTGATCACTCCTCGAGTACAGCTAAATGAGCTAACTAATGCAAATGCACACTGTGCAGAGTGGGAGTTATCAATTAGAGCCTACTCGCAAAGGATAGGTTTTTATTATTCTAGCATCCGATTCTTCTTTGTAATATATCTAAGAGAGGTAAGCAATCCCTTAAGGTCAGCCTAGTTGAAGTAATTGGGACCCCAAGGCATTTAAGAGGAAGTTTCTCTAGTTTTAGGATAGTGAGAGTAGCTAGGTGCTCAGCTTTCCTAGTGTTAGACCCTAAGTGAGTAATAGAGCTCTTATTCTTGTTGATTTCAAGGTCTAAAATTATGGCAAAATTGTGCATTGCATCCATTAGCTAATAAATTGAGTTATTGTGAGCTTTGTATATGAGCAAAATGTCATATGTAAAGGCTAGGTGGGAGACTTTGTCTCTTATTTTCTTTTTTACATTTGAATTGGTATCTAAAGAGATTGTTTTTTTTTATTTTCTTCTTGAGGATCCTAGACAAAGCCTTCGAGTGAAAAGGTAAGGGATAAAGGGCCCCCTTGCATCAGACCCCTACTGCCTTGAAAGGTTTTTGGCAGATTCCTCCATTAACTAATATTCTATAGGAAGTGAAGATAATGTACATTTTAATCCAATCTATGAACCAGTTAGTGAAACCTAAAGCATCCAAGGTATCCAGAATGAAGCTCCATGCTATAGAATCAAAAGCCTTATGTAGGTCTAAGTTGATTAAGTAGCTTTTAATATAGTCTTTTACCGATTCTTTGATCGCTAGTATATTGTCTTTTATACTTCTATTTTTTGATAAAGGTTGTTTGGTTTTGGCTTATAATGTACTTTAGTACCTCTTTAAGTCTTGTGGATTGGATAAGATTTTATATTAAAAAATTGTAGTAGGATATTAGTCTGTAGTCTTAAATGTTGAGATGACTTCATGTCAATAGAAACTGTTATGATTGCATTAAAGAATATCTATATACTATAAAGGTTTAAATAAAAATATAAAAGAGTAGGATTTATCAATCCAAAAGTTTAATGAATTAGGAGCAATTTATAACTACACTCACTAGTATTTGTATAAACCAAAACCCTATGGTTTATCTTAGAATCCCAATCACAACCTTAAGAACTTCTTTTAGAGACTTCACACCATTAATTGAGAAAATTCATGCAAGAATTGCTAGCTAGAGTGCTAGAAAATTGTCACTTATTAGTAAAGCCCAACTCATTGCTTTTGTTTTAAATTCCATTAATGCATATTGGGTTGCTCACATTGCACTTCCAAAATCTATATTCAAAGCTATTTATGGAGCATTCAACAAGTTTCTCTGGTTAGGTGGCAGGGAAGAGGTGTTATAATGCATTTTGTCTTAGGTTTTGGGTAGTTTTTGTTCAATTTTCAGTCTCTTCTAATCTTTTTGTTCAAAATTGTTGTTAGGTGTTTGTGTTTAGGTTGAGATTTAAGGACTTAAGGAGAGCAACTCAAGATTTTAAGGAAGCCCAGATGTGTAGCTATTAGAATTCGTTTAAACCAACAACCGTTTGTTCAAAGTAAAACTTATTTATGTAAATTGGTAGTCTGACCATAGGAGATTTATGTGGAAATATCTGAGGCTTATGAGATCTAATTGAGGTGATTCAAAAGCTCAAATTCAAGACAACATCCTATAACATAATTCCTTTAGAAAACTTGAGGCCTAAAAGTGCTATTTTTGAGGGGCTAAAAAGGCTAAGAATGAGATACAAAATTTGTCCCAGCTTAATTTGACCTTCCCTTGGTTTTTGGCCCATAATTTTAACGATAGAGCTTTTTTATAAGTAAAAGAGGATCCTTTGGAAAGATGGGAGGTGGAGCTATAACATATATAAGAGATTGTGACCTAAAGAGGACATAATCAAGGTCAGAAAGAAGAGATAAACATTGAGAGCTGCAGAGGGAGAATCAATGAAGTTTGTCATCAATATGGAGAGCTGGAGAAAGTGAACCATAGTTTCACTCCTAGCCATCATTCAAGGGTTCTTTTGTTCTCTATTCTTTTTTCAATTTCTTGTTGATACAATGGAATTTATTAGTTAGAACTCAATTGATATGAGTATTATTTTCATTTTGAAGATGAGTTAAATTATTCTTACCTAGGGTTTGCATCTAGATTTAATTGAATGTCTTGACTCAATAATTCTCATTAATATATATCTTGTCTAGATTGATTATGTTATGTTGAATGATAGTTCAATAGATTGGCTACCTATTAGTCTTAAGATATTAAGTGAAGAATCGAATGATAAAACTTGATATTGGAACTAAACAATCAATTACCCTAAGAATGAATTAGAAATATAAGTTCTAAGGATTGCTTAATTCGTAACTTCGAACGGATGGTAATTGTTAGTTTGTAAATGTGAGAACTATTAAATTGATAGTTTCTAATTTGATTGAAGAGAGAATAAAGTTGCAAATTATATTAATGGGAAGTTTAAGAAGTTATACTTTAAATTGGATCGAAGTGTAAACCCTAGATTATCTTTGAAAAGTTTATATCAATTTCATGCAATTCATTCTTTTTGTTTAATTTCATAATTTCACAACCTCTATACCTTTTTAATCAAGTTATTACAGTTAAGAACTTCCCTGTAAGACGACCTTGGGGTGTCTGCTATATACTACAGCAACCTCATATACTTACGGGTGACACATTTAGGTAGTATTAAATAGAATGCAATAAGAGGAAATCAAAGGTAGGATTAACTGGAGTGAATTTTGCACCCTAAAGGATGAGGGTGGTCTTAACCTCATATAACTCAAAGTTCTAAATTTGGTCACGCTCACTAAGAGGAATTGAAGGCTATTAAAGGACAAGCAAGGTCCATATACTAAATGGGTGCATGAATTTTATATCAAAAGAAGAAGTTTATGGAAGTTTAATCTCACTCATGCTGCTTCCAAAATAATGAAATGCACTGTGAAAATTAGAGATAAGGTAAGGTTGGAGATCTTAAACTTGATTAGAAATTGTCAAGCAAACCAATTTCTAGATAGACAATTAGACTTCGCTAGGTCCACTAAAAGATTTGAGCAGTCTACTTCCTCTCAAATCTTTACATCTTATTCCTTCATGGCACTATAACACATAGAATCAATATAAGAGTTTTAGACTCTACCAATATCTAGTCATAGATGTGTAACACCAAGCTAAATTCCAACGAAGAAGGTAGGATTATATGGAGACATTCCATGTCTATTGACTTTACAAATATGTCTTGCAAATAATTCTTTCAAGGAACTACTACCAAAAGTCCTTAGACCAGATTACATGGTCCAATTACTTGCTTCCCCATGAATCAATAACTTTATCGATAGAAATGAGAGGTAAACTTCCAAAAATCGATAGATTGAGCATATGTGTGGCCATATCTAGGTAGTGTATATCATGTAAGAAGACATAAGAAAGCATTCCACATCTGTTCTTTTAATATGAATTCACCTATGAAGAATGGATAATGCTTTTATGCATATGCAACATTTTAAACCCTCCACTTACATGGCAAGGTATACCTCCTCTATGAATTACATCAATGAAGCTAACAGATGGTGCTTCTATTTATTAGTGTCATATATGGTTACCTTATATAGGATGAAAGAAATAAATGAAACTTACAACAAAGAATATTTTAGTAGGGAGCTAGTTAACAATTAAATTACACATCAATTTATCTAAAGACAAGTTTTAAAACACAACTCTTTCAATAATAGGTTGAATTTGTACGACAATTTGTTTGCTTTATTGAGATAACCACACCTATAAGCTAGTCATTTGGGAAGGAGGTGATAGTTCTTAACGGTTGTACTTGTTTTTTGTAACTAGTTACTCCCTTTTATACTCATTAGCTTACGTATTTGACTTAATTTAATTCATATTATTAAAATGATTTCTTTATTGCTATTATTAATAAATAATTGGAAAATTCTTCTTTATTGCTTTTGGTATAAAGACTTTATATTGAGCTTTATTAATGAGCATAAATGGTTATCACTCCAACCGAAAACAGCCTCTCTACAATGTAGGGGTAAAGTTGCGAACTATCAGATCTCCCCAGACTCTGCTTCATTGCAAGATTTCGGATTAGATGATGATAATGATGATGAAATAGTTATCACCCAAAATAAATAGCATGAAGAGAAATTTCAATAATAAGAAAATAATGTTTTAGTAATAAAATCAAAAGCTAATTAAAAAGTAGTATAAATTCTTCTACCCGTTGAAAAAAAATTACCGCCACGTTTCAAATGCTAAAAATCAGTTATCTATAGAAAGTTTCGTCTTGTTTTAATAGCCTATCTCTCACCAAACTTTTTTTTTAAAGTCACTTGTTCATAGTAAGATAACTATAAACTAGCGTTTAACTAAAAAAAATAATCAAAACCCAAATAATGAGGAAAGTTAATGGATTCATTAGAGTCAAACCTTATTAGTTGTGCAACTATATTATATTGATATACCATATATTTGTCTTTTAACAGTCATAAATTGATGCATATCAAATGCACCAAAAAATAAACCTAACTCTATACACTAAGATTTAGCTATAAGTTATATGATCAAAATAAGGATATGTTTTTCATATGTCGATTCTCATTATATTATCCAAGGGCCTCAGCTTAACTACAAGTTAAGACATGGCTACAAGATGGAACATCTCTTAAGTTATTTATGACTTGGCTCCTTTCTTCTTAGCTATTCATAGCTTGTGTAACTTGCTTATGACAGTTTTATTTTGCCTTCATTTTTCTTTTATTAAGTATAGCTTACACTTTGAGGTAAATGCTTTAAGAACATATTACAATCATTATTAACTCACTTTGAAAATTATATATGCATACTTAGCACCTTCTAACTCTTTCAAACTTGAGCATTTGAATATTTTTATCAAGAACAATCTTAATATTCTAACTATTTGCTTACAAACATTAAAGAAGTTGAACAAGCCCATCTCAATTCAAATGTCTTTGAACTTTTCCTATTACATTGGCTTATTGAACTCTCCACTAATATTAATTAATTTTCTTACACCTTATCAATCTACTAGCTTAATACTTGTCATAACAAATTTTTCTTATCATATTCACCAGCTAGACTCATTGCAAGTACTAAGTTATTTTTTTTTCATCAGTCTTCTAGACTTAATGCCGGTGCCAAATAATTATTACTATAAATATATCATAAATAAATTTATATTTTTACAAATATATAAAATAAGTCATTTTTAAATAAAAATGAATATAAATTGATCATTTAAAAATAAAACAAATTATATAATTTAATAACTATTAGTATTATTATAATAAATAAAATGAATAAATTATATTATTGTAAATTATGATAAAATATTAATCATTTTATGAGTAATATTATATTAAAATAAATTTAATGAAAAATTAAATTATTATTGTTTTAAATCAATTAAATATATAATAAAATTTAATGAAATAAGATAAATTAATATAATAATTATTAACATAAATTATTAAAAAGAAATATTTGACATAAGTAAAGATATATAATTATTATAAAATAATAAAAATAAGAAATTATATATTTTTATTAATTTTAGAAATAAATTAATTTAAGAATAAAATTAGATTATCTTATCTATAACGATTTTAAAGAAATTTAAGGTAGCGTTGAGAGGATCTTTAAAACTCATTTTCCTACCACTTCAAGCCACTCAAAAGTTTGGCGAACATCTATTCTAAGATCAATCGTTATGTGTAGTTACTTTTCGAAGAAAAAAAAAACCATTATATATAGTCTTATGACTTTGCATATTCTTATATAATAAATAAATTTTAATAAAATACTTAATTTATTATAATATTAAATTAATAAGTATATTATTAACTATTGATAATTTAACAAAATATTAAATATTAATTAATTATTTAATATTGCATATCTAATATGTTATATTTTTATATAAGTAATGATATGTAAATATAATAAATCAATAAATCAATATATTTTTTTAATATGAAATTGAATTAAGCCGCGAAAGGCAAGAACAAAGATAGTTACAAAGCCTTAAACAATCTCATCAGCCAAAGTTGAGCATAACCAGAATCAAGATTATTTATAAAAAAAACATATACAGAGGTGCACCTTTTAGCTATGCATGAACTAACTTTTGGCACCACATGTTGATGGTATCTAAGTTCAAATGAATTTTGTCACTACACAAAATAATGTGTAGTTTGATGGCAGTGAGTAAGTGTCTTGAAAACATCTCTAAACTCCTTTCCATGCTAAAAATTATCATATTTCTTTCATCCCAGATGATCTGAACTCGATAGGATAGAGCGACGTAGAAACACCATCTATTGGCATTGTTGATATGTGTAAATTAGAACACAATACAACTATTTGTTGCCATTCAGGAGGAGGGAACATTTTTCAGAATCAACCTCTAGGAAGCATCGGTGAAAGGACAGCCAAAAAAAAACATACGGGCTGCACTCTCCAAGTGACTTTCACATAACATGCACACACGAATTAGCGATGAGTGAAAACATTTTTAATCTATCAATGGTGAGTAACATGTTTTTGATGGCTCTCCATAAGGTTGTTGATACTCTAGGAAGCGTAAGTTTGCACCATACTAGGTCATGCCATGGATACTGGCATTCTCTTGGAAAAGCTTTCTACCTTAGTGAAAGGTAGCCACCAGTTTTTGTCCTCTATTTTCCCATACAAGACCAGGTTGTTGATTTTATTTGATAGGTTGGAATCAGAAATTCTGGTTAGTATATTAGGTTTTCATGAATAATGTTTCTCAGTGGATGCAGCTCAGCAACATTTTCCAAAGGACAACCGTATAGCCATTTATCAGACCAAAAGGTAACTCCATTTCCAATCTTCCTAACAACATGTGCTCTAACACTACATCTGACTTTGAAAATGGCTTTTAAGGTGGTGGAAACATTCTCCGACAGGTCTATTTGACATGTATCATCCATGTAATTTACTACTTCCCAGTCATCCCACTGTCACGTAGTTGGCTGTGAGAAAAAAGTTCATTGCGTGTCAACATTTTTAACGGATGAGAGTATACAGAAATTTGAAAAAGTATGAAGACTTTCTATGAAAATTTTTTTAAAAAATATTTTGATAAAAATACTCATTTAAATATACAATAGGTTTTGGTGAAATTACTAATTTTAAAAATAAAAGTTTTTTTTTTACCTAAAAAATTTATCTTGAAATTAATGCTCTCATTATGAAAACTCTTTGGAAAGCTATAAATCAAGTCGCCTAATAGTACAATTGCTGTAAATTAATATTATTTTCTTGTGAAATTCCTAGGTAAATAGAGCAGTAAAAGTAAATATTAAAGAGTGACCTTAATTCTATTACAAATAAGTTACCCTTAAATTAAAGAAAAAAGAATTATTAAATTACAAAAGAAAATTTTCAACAGATGGTAACAGAGAAATAGAGTAAAGAACTAAGTAAAACAAATTAAAAGCATTTGCCACCAAATCAGAAGGTATAGAGGTAAGGGTCGTAAATGAATGCCAAAACTTAATGGGATTAAAATGAAATAAACAGCTAAACTGAGGACCAAAAAAGTTTGCCATAGAATTAGGATTTCCTTAATTACGAATCCAGCTATTTTTCAAAGGTCACTACCGTCAATATAAATCGATTAGCTAGAAAGAACCATTAAAATTTGTAACAAGCAGCTGTACTATGGCTGTAATGGAGAGGTTTTAAATTAAATGAGAGATCCTTTGCTTCCACTGAAGTTGAAGTTTATATAATCATAAACAACAAAAAAGCAACACAGAACTGAGGGGATGGAAAGAGAACTAAGTTACTCCCTCTTTTACCCCATTAAAAGTATGTAACTATCCAGGTTGAATGTTGCCGCTCTTTACACTTGCTTCCAAGCCATTTGCAGTTTGCAGCCTGGCCCCTACTCTCCCTCAAAAATATACTAGCTTTCTCTCTCCCCCCTAAACTGTTGGACCTCCCTTGTTCATTACCGTATGATCAACACTACGCTGTTGTTCATCCCTGGCCAAAGTTCTATCCACAGTTCCATTGTCGTCTTGAACTTTTTGATCTTCTTCATCTTCAGCAGATGTACTCGTCAAATTATCAGATTTTGACGGTCCAACTTTCTCTTCTTGAGGTGAAGTAGTCTCTGCAGGGTTCATCTCATCTGCAGTTGTCAATAATTGTTGAGATGATGCACTACCAGAACCTTGAGGAGGAAAGAACACACCAGTCCCAGGAACATGGGCAGGGAGACGAATTGAAGGATGCGTTTGATTAGCTGCGGGCCAGGCAGTTGAAACAGAAGGGATTGGAACTGGTGAAGCAAAGGGCACCGGTGCAGCAACTGGGGATGGAACAAAGAGTGACTGAACTCCATTAGGAGGTTGAATTTGTGGTCGAATAGGTTGTGCTGACAATACTCCTGTTGCAGGAATTGCAAAATGTTTAGGCTGAGATTGGCGAACATGATTTAATGATCTACTACGAGGCAGGCCCCATTGGGTAGGTCTAGAAACAGCCAATGAAGGGAGTTTCTGGCCATCGCTTGCAGAAAACTTCTTTGGTAGTGATCTTGCAAAGGTAACAAGGATTCTCAGTTTTCGAATTGCTGGAATTGCATGCTTTGCAAAATCTGATGATTTCCCTTGTATTAAAAGGAGAGATCTGTTTGCCAGAATGAAAAAAAGATCAGGGAATCTAGGACAAGATGCAGTCCAAGCTTACATATGTATCATCAAAATTCGCTCCCAAGTGGGCAAGTTGAAACTGAAACTTATTAAACCATTTCACAAGGGATGCAAACAATTTGAAGTAGAGGTGACCAAGATGATTCTCTGAAGCTAGTCAAGTATGATAATGTTTTGCGCACAAAGAATTCCAAGTCACTAAATACTACATTTTAGATATTTCTTGTAGAACTAAACATAAACAAAAAACTATTACCCAGGTGCAAGTGCTAGTTTTAGTGATCCTTTGTAATCCCCATGGTGATCAGCTCCAATTACCCTTCCAAAAGTCATGTCACACTCTGTCAAGAAAAGTACATTAACTGGTTTCGCAAACCATGGAGGGAATGTGTGAGGTTGTGAGTGGTCACCCTGCAGAAATACCAATAAGACGTTAAGTTAGCATATAAGAACAATGTTTATCTAAAGCCCACTCAACTTAAGTAGAAAACCATTGACCTCATGGTAAATGTCAATTATGCAACAATCTGGCTTCAAGCTCATAACTTGCATGTCAACCAAATGGTCAATGATATCTTGCAGCAGTGTAGGAATAGACTCCACTCTCTGGTCTGAAGATTTTACCGAAAATCCAAGAAAAGTTATGGGAAGAAATTACCAACAAATACTTCAGTAATATCACACCCATGTATGAGACATAAAAGAGAAATCTGTCGAGCAACTCTAATAAGCATTAGCATGCCTGGGTTTTCATCTTCTGCAGGTCCATCAGCAATTGGAACACCAAATTGAATCATCTCTCTCCCATGTCCCTTCATGGGCCTCTTGGACACCACATAAGTTTGACCTGCTTCACAAGGATTTAGTAGCAATTCAATTTCTCATATTAAAAATATATTCCAATTCTGGAAAGAAATACTTGTCCTGGAATTGTGATAAATAAAGGGTAAAAGAAGAACGATATTATTATAGGTTAAGAAAATACTTGATTGAATTATTTTGCATCATAATGGAGAAAGAAGTAGCTGATCAGGATGCATATGAACTAGGCTTCCTTCAATAACTTAAAATATTGACTGGATGAAATCAGTAGTTAGGCCCATTTATTCTATCGATAACAGGGTAAGAAAGAAGGATATTACCATAGGTTAAGAAACTACTTGATTGAATTATTTTGCATCTTATTGGAGAAAGATGTAGCTGATCAGGATGTATATGAATTAGGATTCCTTCAATATTTAAAAATAATAGTGACTGGACGACAGTAGTAGTTAGGCCCATTTATTCTATCAATAACATTGTTCGTGGAGAAGGATTCTATTGTGTTAAATTAAACTCCTAACAAGCTATGATGACATCAAATTACAAGTCATCTCACTATGCAGTAAGGTTATGCCAACCTTCCCAATCTAAATTTTGACGAGCTTTTGACTCCAGAATATGAGATGTACCACGGGCATCTTAAATTATACCAATTTTTTTTTTCCATAATTTGCATTATTGGATCTCACCTCCATATTCTTATGAATCTAGACAAATTCAGCTGATTTCTTATTTCAGCTATACTAGGTCTTTTCATGTGAAAGTGAAAACTTAAATGCAAGACCAACACAGCTTGAAATCTAATTCAACTTGATCTCATAATAATACCTCCATTATTATTGATGTCAATCCACTGTTCTACAAACTAATATGAACATGTTCCATCTTCAATTCTTTGAATTTTAAATTGCACAGTATTACTCACCCAAAAGTTTATCAGGCAAGTAAAGGGACAGACTTTGATATGTAAAGTTAGGATACTCCAAAACTCCAATTGATTCTTGTTTTGCATATGATGGAAAAAGAATATGCAAGAATGACAACAAAAATTGGATGAACATATGAATAAATCTAGCAGTGACTACCCAACTAATAGTGCATCCTTGTCAATAAATATAATTTTTAAAAGTGATGTTGGAAGAGAAGGATTAGTGAACTTGCCTTGAAATTGTCCTCTTCTACCTAAAGCTCTAAAATCATTAACCAATGAAACAAGCTTTGCAACTTCTACCTCATTGAGCAAATTTTCATACAATTTCAGTCCATCAACCACATTAACCTACAGAAAAAATCATTAAAACATTTTTAAAGTACAAGAAACAAAGAGATTATTAACCAAGGGTTGCTCAATGAGTAGATTTGATCTTTAAAATAAAAAACAAAATCAAAGAACATGCATCTTACTGTCTTTCCTTCTAATATCTCTTCACCAACAAACGTTCTTGGAATGATCATGAGGTTCAGCTTTTCACTCTGATTATTATTGGAGCTTGAATCACTTTCTGGACAAAGACACAAGGACTCTCAATAAACTACGAATAATAAAGTCAGTGTTGAAAGAGTTCATTACCAACCAGACATTAAATTGAGAGTTTTACATCAATTAAGTAGCAATGTAAGTTTGAATAAAGTTGTTATACGGTGAAGTCGTGTTTTAAAATATTTAACTATCAGCACTACAAGAAGTTGACGACCCAAAACTAAAGAAAGTTTGCATTATAGGAGCAGCTCAATAGCATGCTGTTAGACCCTCCCACCAAACCAAACCAGTCACATCCTTCAATAGAATCCATCCATAAACACTAAAAACCTGCCAACCAGGAAAAGAAACAGATATAGACGCAGACACCTTTTTCCCTAGATTCATTGTCCACAACAGCAAATCCTGAATTCCAAATCAAGGTATCTGCTGAACCTTCTGAAGTCTTCAAGTTGCCATCTTTAATTGGTTTTGCAGCGTTGTCTGCTTCTGAAATTTAAAGTTTAAAAGAAAAGAAACAATAAGTTAAAAGTGATCGGAAGTCATCCAGGTATGTCGTTCATAAGGCAGAATGATCTAGTCTAAGCACTGGATCAAACGAGGAAAACAACCAATATTGAGCTCCATCATTAATTTCTCATTATAAAGCAGAAACAGGTGTATAAAAACAGAAACAGGTTGCCATTGCATCTTTACAAGACAATAACAAAGTACATCATTGTTAAACATATCAAAGCTCCAACATCCAACAGTTTTGATCTAGAATGAAAATTAATTTAGGGTTATATACAGACCAGTCACATCTTTTTGTAGTATTTTCACTAAAATAGGTTTTCAATTTCTTTTAATAGTCAGAATTCCTTTTTCATTTTAAAACAGGTTTGTTTGGAACTGTTTTGTTAGCGTTAAAAGCAAAAATTTGACTCCTTATCTCATTAGGATCAAGTGGGTTCAGTTTATGAAGACGAGAAGGAGTATGTTCTTTCATAATTATGATTTTTCAGTGTAGATGTGTTGATACTTTCTCTCTAAGAATATTTCTTAAACACAGAAGTGATTTCCATGAATCTTTAGGTGGGTATTAATAATTTTGCTTGTCCAAACTCTAAGAGGGATTCCTAGTCTTGTTCAGCAAATTCGAGCAAACACAAAAAATATTTAAAGTCCAGCAGCCAAAGTCATAGATTATATGTTTTCATCAAATACTTGGCATATGCTCCTATAACAAGTTATTTACTTACTGCCGCTATAAAGAAACTTACCAAATACAATGTATATAGAAAATATAAGTGCAATATAACTTGTATGAAGATCAAAAACACATTCATGAATATCATATGCCACATACAGGGGTATCATAGAACACCAGCAGTTGTAAAAGACAGGGCAAGTTGACAAATTTTGACTTAATACACAAAAAAATCAACAACTAAGTCTCACTTTGAAATGTGCTTCAAAGAAATAACAGAACTTTTTGAACTATAGAGTAAGTGCTAGGACTTAAAGTTCCTTGTCACCAAATGAAAAGACACATGCTTTCCCGTAACACTCAGCCAATCTGGGACCAGAATGTCCCATCATCAAACAAAACAATTTGTTCATATACTTTGAAGCTTAAACAGTGTTTCCAGAAAGAAAAAAGAAAGCAGTGTAGGAATAAAAGCGACAAGAAGTTGTACTCCCAAATCAAGGAAAATAAAAGAATGAAAACAAATGTGAATGGACCGACAAAGAAGAGCAACTAATGACTAGAACCTTCAACATCTATCTAATCCACATGAGGACATCAATTCTTCCAACTTCAGATTCGCAATATGGAGTTGCAGGTTCAGGTCCTACTAATTTAATGGGGTTAGAGAGAATAGAGAGCAAGATGCAGGGTGGAAAGCAACACTGTAATGCAGGTCATGTCTAAGTTGGCAATGAAATCTATATTCAAATAATAATGAAATCTATATTCAAATAATATTTTAGAAAGTCATTTGTCAGATGTCCAGTTGAGATGACGAATCCTTTACCTAATATTAAAACAGTTCATAGATAAAATGTCTAAGTTCGAAAATGGAGGTCAACATACAATAGCATAAAAAGGTAAGCTATGAATCCACAGGATCTAAATGAATCTAACAAAGTTTTAAAAAAATCTTCGTTCAATGTTCGTACCAAGAATAGAAAGAGTTATGCATGGCATGATCATCCAGATTGAAACACCTAAGAATTAAAACTAACCAAATTATTTAAATTTCATGAAACAAATAAATTTCAACTTGACAGTTACTACCAATATAAAAATCAGTAGAACAAAGCAAAATACAATTTTCAAACTTAATTTCTATCCAAAAAAATGTCCCCAAAATGCATTACCTTTCTTATTATCGGAAGGTGCCAAACCCTCATCCTCGTCTTTACTATCACCGCCACCAACTAGTTTAATCTCCTCAAGTTTCTCATTTTCCAAATTCCTCGAATAATTCCCATCAAAACTATGATTCTCTACGCTGAAATTAACTACTTCTTTGACTATCTCACTACTTCTGTGTCCCTTATTAAAACTCACACCTGATGATCTCCTGAACTCCTTGACCCCAACTTTGGGCTGATCATAATAATACCTATGATATTGTTGTTGATGCTGATGTTGTTGCTGTTGCCTCCTCATTGCAACTTGTTGCAGTGCCATTATGACCTCTGCAACTGAAAAATATTGTTGCATATGAAGCACGGGGTTCCAGTTACACCTTCTCTGTTGTATACAGCCTATAACAAGGTCATACTCCCCTGGCTCACCCACCGCACGCAGGTGATGGCAGAGGGAGTCGATAATGGCATTGGCAGCAGCAAACTCTCCCCTCAGCCACCAGATAAACCCATCACGCTCATCAACTGGAAACCACTGTTGCTGTTGTTGGCGTAGTTGGATCTCATTTGCTGCCCTGCCGCCGCCACTACCACCACCAGTGCCGTCCCCAAGGCCTCCATTTGGGAACTGCATTTTGTCAGATATGGCAACATTTCCTGGTGGCATTGCCATTTTGAGAAAATCCCACAAACGTTTCCAAATTTATCGCATATAAAACATGGAAACGACAACTAATGTAACAGCACACAATCAAGCGCATAAAGCTCCAGAATATGATGTCTTCAACCTGAAAATCCAACAGCGGCAAAAGCGATCGCTTAAAATGAAAAACCCAAATATCAAAATACAAAATTCTGGTATAAATGTGTTACGACTCTTCAAAATAACAAAAGAGTTCCGCAATAATTTCTACAAAACATTGAACCTGTCCATCCTAACGACCTGGGTCTTAGGTCTTAGACCGATCCGTGACGTTCACAAGTAGAAAATTAAGAAACCAAAATGGGATTGGTGGAGTTTGATGGATTCAGAAACAAATGTGCAAATAAAAGTGGGATTTTAGTCAGATCTGGAAACGAATTTTCAAAGAATCAAATCCTATGGGACTGCGGGTGGAGAGTGGGATGCGTAGAGTTGTTAACAGTGACGTAGACAAGACAACAACCGGTATTAAAAAGATCTAGGGTTTGGAGGTCAAATGAAGGATGTGTGAAAGCTTTATGTGTGCTGTAGCAGTAAATGGATCAGATGATTGAAGTTGAAACGGAAATGGATTATGGTTATACACCGACATTACCAACATACATGTACTGTATGCGGGGGCTAATGAACCGAATATAAATACAAATTTTGTTTTGGCTCGTGTACTCGTACGTGAAACTTACATATACGTTTTTACGTTTTTGGTTACCTTAAGCTGACCAGTCACAACAGGTCGACCAGGGAAGAATAGCCTCCCTACACAGTTTTGGATTTAAGAATATGCTCTCTTTTCTGACTTTGCCATTTTAAACCTCAAACTTCTTCAAAATCGTCTTCCTAAATTTGATTATTTAACCTTGTTATTTATCTATACTTCATTACGGTATGCACACTCATAAATATGTCCAGAATTCAAATTTTGTTATTATCAAAATCAAAGATAATCAACAACTACAAAAACAATTAATAAAAATTTCGCTAATACGCATATTTTGAAGAAAAAATCAATAACTGTATTTTATAATTTAATAAATCCAGATATCAATTGTTATGTCATCTAAATCATTTTTAATCATGTACATAAGCCTACAAATATATGTTAGAAAATCTATATCACTTTAGTATATAACTTGATAAATTTATAAATATAATAAAGGATCAATTTAAATATGTATCCTATTATAAAATTCAATTCTCTTTTTTTTTTATGCAGTTTGCTTTGAATTTACTGATTTGTATCAACTACACATTTAATGATATCTATATAAATAATTAAAGTAGTGTATATATAGGCAAGTAAGGAGTGTTAACTCTCGAAGAACCTATACCCATTTATAATAAGACTTCGACTTTTTAATAATTTGAACAAAATATAAAACTTTAATTAAAATCATAATTTTATTAAATATTAAATTGGACTAAATAAGACTGAATATCTAATATTAGTCTTTATTTATAAAATATCTTATATTGATCGTAAAGTTTCTTAAACTTTGCACTCTAGTCAATTTAATTAAATTTCTTGTTTCTCTCTTTAAATATTCTATATATATGATGTTGGGCCCGAGCTCCGGAACCTTAGTCCCGATGTGGCCCCTCGGGCTGCGTCCGGATCGGGCGGCCCAAAACGTCGGACCCGATCCCAACATTTAAACCAAAATTGAATCACACATGCAATTTCATACACAAAAGCATACACACTATCATTCGAATTAAACACCCCATAACTCGGGACTACATGCCATACAATCCTAAAGAGAGTCAACAAGTATTCTAATCATAACACAATACATAACCAAATGAAAATCCAAAATACATGAAATATGTTCCATGATGACATGCTCGATGGGCCAACCAAAATACTAACTTAATGCAACGGTCTGTGACTATGACGGAGTTCTTCGATGCCTGGCAAGGATCAACTGGGGTCCTGAGTTGCACCTGAGGAGGGAGAAATAATGGGTTGAGCTACAC
>JANZLD010000003.1:43678117-43689694 GCA_026413575.1 Erythroxylum carthagenense
TTACCTGTTGTAAATACTCACTTATCTTTAGGAGTAGTTACTGAAATCTCTCTCGTGATTATTGTTTTTGTATGTAAGCAGTTACTGAAATCTCTCTCGTGATCTTTGCTTTTGTATTCTTCAAATGAGTTTAAATACTCATGATTCAATCAATAATAGACAAGCTTTTACAATCTTTTAGTTTATTATTGGGAAAATCAATGAAACATGTCACCAAGTGAACCATGAGTGTAAATTGAGTCCAGATTTCTGGTTGCAGGGTAACGTTTTATCTCGTTCTGTGATTGGATGTTGAGCTTTTTTTAACAGGCCAAGTCAAGTGTATGTTAAACGAATCAATCATTTTTATATGTTTGTTTGAACTGTTAATACCTCAATGGGTGATTCGTTATGGAGGGATTGGTGTTCCGTCTAAAGGAGTATCAACGTTCCACCCGTACTCCAAAACGGGCGTTTTGAAACATGATTACATGACACAGTGGGTCATGAAAAATTTTTCAGAAGATGGAAGAGATCTGGAAGATGCTCATAAACAATGTATGGCTGTTGTATTATGTCCGAAAGGCAAAGAAAACAGGAGAATCTTCGTCTTCATCTGTATTTCTTAGCACAGAAAAAAGATTTTGATAAATGATCTCTTTCTTATATGACTATTTAACGGCCTCACTCATACGCTTGTTAGTAAGGATTGCTCAACTGTAGATAGAGGTCTTACCTCAGTTTGGTCAAGTTGAAAGAGCCTGCGAGTAATGTCCGGAAAAGGGAAATTTATTATAAAATTTTGTCACTATTGGAAAGGGCAGTGCATTCACCAAGTAGTCTAGCTTAAATGATAAGTTTCTTTTTCTTATTTCTGGAAAGGCCAATACATTCAACAATAGTAGAACTTAGCGAGTTTTCCCATCTTCGGAAACCGCAATACATCAAACAATTAAAGCTTAGATTATGAGGTTTTCAGTTCCCACCTTGGTTTATCCTGTGTTGCATGAGGCTTATAGTGGTAACTGACACTATTCCATCTTCAATCTCAAATCTGATAGGAAATAGAGTGACATGAAACAGTGTCCCCTTTGTTTCCTACGGTTCATATGAACACATGTTTTGTCAATGGAAAAAGTCTTGTTCAGAACCCTCACTCCATGATCATCTTGACAGTGGACAACCTTTAGATGTTAACGTTCCATTCTGTAGCAGACCAATTATCATTACCCGTTTATGAGCAATCTGATGGATATGAGTATTCTGACTCTTTAGCATTTTATGTTTGCTTCCTTTTCATCAACCAGTTCCTATTTTAGAGCACACTTCATTCCATAATTATGACAATCGCACTAGATATTTTTTATGTTTATGTGGATAGAATGAACTTGATTTTCTGTAAACTGCAGCTGAGGTCAAAGAACTTTTAGTGTTCTTATCCAGGGAAATGACGACTAGTTGAGGATAAATCGTTGTGCATTAACAAAAATAACTACTATAACACTCCTACTAGGTAAAAGCTTCTCTGCTTGATAGTGTGTTTGATATTTTAATGATCTTTGACTTTAGTTTTATCATAATATATGATTCTGTCACCTTACTCTCTTGCCCTGATTTCAGTTTTCCACAGATTGGAAACACATTTTTAGGCTCATAAATTCACTTTAATTTCATGAACAGGTCCAAGCTATCCATACTGATGAGACTACTGAAACAGTTTCCCAGACGACTTTGGCATCAAGCTGGACTATCAATGTTTCTGATGTAAGTCAAAGCATCTTTTAGTGCTAGAACATCAATTAGGCGTCTGAAGAGAATTTCTAGTATGCATGTACCCAGTGGGTCCTTATACTTAGGATGTGGGAGGAAGAGATCATGCATCCCATGTGGGAAGTCTTTTTTGAAGATAGAAATTGAATTAATGAAGAAAGTTAAAGTCAGAGAAGTAATAATGTCCAAGGGTTTACCCTTAGCATACAACACAACAGAAATTAACAACCATCAAAAAAACAGATGCAACTTAGGATAGTACTAGAAATTCGAGATATTTCAGTTGACCAGGCTGAAAATGGTGCTGCAGTAATGTCAATTCCTTAACTCCTTTAACAACCGTCTTGTGTTACTCTCTTCCATATGGCCTGAGCTTTCTATACATTTGCTCTTCAAACAGACCACTATATACCTAAAGAGGAGCAAATATTTAAGCTGCATGTTGGTTGTAGTTTTTTCTAGCACGACAAGCTCTCGAATTTCAGTGATGATTAAGGAGATCATAGATTCCTTAGTAGATGATTTGTTCGTGAAGCGTTGAAGATTCCGTTCCCTCCAAAGCAAATAGATACAAACTCTCAAGACAATAACATGAACTGGTCTAGAGGAAGGTAATTGTGTTGCAAGACGATTAGTAATCTCTATAAGAGACATCCCTGGATCCATCCAAGAACATAGGGTAGTGACATATTCCCATATTGTTTTGTTGAATTGACATTCAAATAGGAGGTGATTACGAGTTTCAATCTGCAAAGAACACAGGGGACAATATTTGTCCATTTGCACATACCGTATTCTATCTGTTGTGGATAGTTTATTCTGGATGGCCAACCAAAAAATGAAGGATATCCTCGGTGTTAAATACTTAGTGCCTGTTTAGATGAGCTTATATTAGTAGAGCTTTCGCCAGTAGAACTTTTCTGAAAAGCTTTTTTCTAAAAAGCTAGTTGACTATTTAGCTGTCAATTAAAAAACGGCTTTTTTAAAAGAGCTTTATACAGTAAACTGTTTGGTAATATAAAAATAAAAAACAATTTTATTAATTTTAATTATATTTTCTTTTATAATAAAATTATTTATGCTAAATAATATTTAAAGTATACTAAACAATATGCAAAGTACAATATATTATATTTATGGTTACCTATTTCTTGACCTATTTCTTGGATAACTATCTTGTAGGAAATTTTAGATAACTATCTTGTAGGAAATAAGTTAAAGAGATGTCTTATTTTCTTGTAAGAAATAAAATTAATATGAAAAATAAAACATGTAAAAAAGTTAAATAATATTATAATCCCAAAATAAATATTCGAGCTGAGTAAATAGTTAAATCCATAATAAACTGTGCATTTTATCGTAATACAAGAAGATTTGTAATATGTTCTCTCGCATCATTTATCTCGTTATTTTGTGACCTGTTTAAATGATTTCCTTCAACATCTTCATTTTCATTGATTTCTTCATTTGTAGGAAGTAATTCATCATCTTCATCATAGGGAGAAAACTCTTCATCCTTTTGAGCATTTAACCTTATAAAATTATGAATGGCCATTGAAGCAATTACAATTTTAACTTACTTTGGAAAAGGAAAACTTGGCATTTGACGTAAAATTGTTCACTTATTTTTCTAAACGTCAAATGGTCTTTCGATTGTGCATCTTAAAGAAGAATGTACATTATTGAATATTTCTTTCTTTCCTCTTGGAAGACCAGTGCGTCAAAAATCAGGAAGATGATACTTTTCACCTTTGTATGGTCCTAAATAACCTTGCATGTAAGGATGTCCTGCATCTACCAAATAATATTTTCCTGCATTTCAAATTTAAAAAATAAATAAATAAAGAAGCACTGAATTATTAAGAATAAATAAAAAAGTATTAAGTTATTCGTCACAAACCTCTAGGCGGATGAGGGAAGTGTAATATATCATTACGCAAAGCCTCCATAAAAATTCGAGTATCATATGCTGTGCCTTCCTAACCAGCCCAAGCAAAAGTGAATCACATATCAAAATCACATACAACCATTACATTTTGCGTAGGAATGCTTTTTCTCCCAATATATTTTATTTGATTGGACCTTGGAACGACAACTGGTATATGTGTTCCATCAATTTCTCCAATGTAGTCTTTAAAATAAGGCTAATAACTTCTATCATCTTTAATTTTGCTTGGAATTTCTCTAAAAGTTGGATCTTTTGGTTTGATGAAATCAGTCGACATACATGAAACAACCTCTAATACTATTTCAAACCATCTAGAAATTGTTTCACCAGAATGTTGAAATCTTTCTTGAACCATTCTATTGCAAAGTCCATGACCTAAAGTGATAAAAATATAGCTATTGCCTCTTCTATTGTAACTTCTGTACCTTTCTTTAATCCATATGAATCATTCAACAATTTACATAATTTGATAAAAACATCCTTCTCTATTCTAAATTGTTGATGACATTTATCTTTATGGTTATTAAGCAACTCCATTACAAACATCCATCCAGTGTGAGGGGATATTCTACATGATTTTTCATATAATAATTAATATGATGGTCTATGATCATTGCAACTTCAGTATGAACCATATGCAATTTTTTTTTTCAATCTCTTCATTATATTCATGATCATTGTTAGAATCATTATCAGAAGATGACATCTGTATCAAAATATATAAAAGGATAAATAATAAGCTTATTGTATAACAAGATAACATAACAATAATCATAACACAATAATAATAAAGTATAATTTAATTCATTACAACAAAATTAACCAATAAAAAATCCAATATAACACATTAGAAGTAGCAAAATCCAAAACAACACATTACAAGTAGTCTAATATTAGTAACCAAAGACATGTCTAATTTATTATAAAAATCACAATCATTTCATTTTTTTAAGTCATTCGATTTGAAGATAAACATCCTTAAGCTCAACAAACATCTCTCTATTTTCCTTCTTCAAAAATAATTTGGTAGCTAACATAAACAGTTCACCTCCCATTTCTATTTCATTTATACTTCGTAAGATCTTCATCACCTCAACAATGCTATAACCAGGTTCATCTCTTTTAATCATTGAAGTTTTACTCTCTATTACATCACATATATGGTCCAAATGTTTACATAACCTTTCTATTGCCCCTATTCTAGTATCATGTTGCTTTCTTTTTTTCCCTTTCCTTTTGTAGAAGTTCCTAAAGTTGGAGTTGATGAACCAATCTCATTATTAATATTTCCAATTTCTGGATTGCCAGCAAAGTCTTCAAAAAGGTTATCGTCAAGACCAATATCAATTAGGCTTTCTCTACATGTCACATAAACATCATTTGGTACAAAACCTGAAGAAGGTGCCCAAGCTTCTTCTCCTGTAGTTGCAACATCTTTAAATAAAATATTTAGCTGTTCAATATGTTTCAAACCTTTAGATCGAAATTTGGTAGCCTTAGGATTGTCCTACAATAATATTGTTTAAGTTATTAAACTATCAAGTAACATTAAAACAATATAAATCTAAAGCTTAAATTCTTACCTTCAATTGCTTTTTCCACCATTCGTCACTTGCATCAATAGTTTGATTAGTAGGATTCCATCCTAGTATAGTTTCCTTACTTACTAAATTTGTCCAAAGATGCCAATCCTTTTTTAATCCATCCCATTTATTCTTAAATTGTTTCTATTCATAGTTCCTCTTAGTTTCATGACCAAACTTTGAAACTATATTTTTTCATCCAATCTTGTTAAAGTGATCGTTTAGTCGATTTCCAGCTAATGTCTCTTCCACAAAAATTTTGATTAAAATTTCAAAAATTCTATCATTCCACTCCGCTTTAATCCATTTTTTCAATTTATTCCCACCTTGAATATCTTGGCTTGGTATTGACATTTTGTATCAACAACAAAATCCCCACTGCATATAACAATGAATTTAACAAGTATAAGGAGATATAAAAGTATAACTAAAATGACTATGGAAGTTTATACATGTACATAAATAGAATCAGTGTTAAGAGAATGGTAATAATAAGAAAATTTTGGACATCTATCTTAAACAACTTAAAAGCTTTCTACCTTGTGAAATCTAGATCACCATCAATTTTTTTTATATACCTTGTGAAATCTAAAGGCTTGAAAGATAAATATGTGACCAAATTTTCAGCCAACAACTTAGAAACGTTTTCTCTTACACACAAAACTATATTTCAAGATTTTGGAAGCCCTTATATTAATTTATCAGGAAGTGATTTGTCTTACTTAAGAGATGATGATAGTGATATAATTGCCTTTCCATAGCAATGCAAAGTTTCACGCATTCTAAATCAATATACCAACATATGCTCAATTTCAGAAAATTCAGAACACAAGAAAAATATTGAGCTTACATCAACAACAACAAAAGCTTCTTCCGCTTCCTTCAGCTACACAAGTAATTCTCCAGCAGCTTGCACATCTTTAGCAGTATCTCTCAATTGAACCTGAAGGCCTTTATTTTCCTCTCTGGTGCTACTCCTTTTCTCTTTCTGCTTTCAGTGCTGATACTTGTGCAATAAGAGCATTTATAATATACTAGACAATACGAAGTTACAATGTTGTCAGTAGTTGATCTAATACCAAACAAGACCGATAGAATTCGTTGATAGCTTAAAGGGGATGAAGGTCTGTGTTGTTCTGCGTTGTTCAACGCAGACCTTCATCTGCGTTGAATTACGTAGACTAAGGTTTGCATAATTCAATGTAGACCTTCGTCTGCGTTTAACGTAGATGTCGAAATGTTTGCGTTAAACGCAGACAATGCAAACGTGGTCTGTGTTGAATTATGCAGATCTTCGTCTGCACTTAACGTAGACATCGAAACGTCTGCCTTAAACGCAGACATGGTCTGCGTTGAATCAAAGCAAACGACGTAGACATCGAACGTCTACGTTGTCGACGTTTGCGTTCAGACGTTTATATAGGACGAAAAATACCAAAAACTAACCTATGAGTTTTGATCTGTGGGTATCTTCAGAGGAGATGAGTTTTGCGTGTTTGTAAAGAGAAGAAAAAAACCATATAAAACAAAAGAGTCGTTTTAACTTATGATATATACGAAAGTGACGGAAAAATCTCTACCCAAAAAAGCTAAAATTTGGGGCTTTTCTAAAAAGCTCCAAATTTTAGCTTTTGAAAAAGCTGTATTTTAACTTTTGAAAAAGCTATTTCTACTTCAAAAGTACTTTTGTAGTTTGCAGTCAAGCACTCATTTTTTTTCCTTAAAATAGCATTTGCAGTAGAAAAAAGAGCTTTTGGAGTCTCCGAAAGCTGAACCAAACGGGTGCTTACTCCATACCATAGGCCTAAGGGATTGGGGAATGATGCTTGTAGAAATTTTCATAGATGATTCTATTTTTGGCAAGTGGTATACCTTTCCAAAAGAAGGCGTCAGCTTTGTGAGGGGTTGGAGGGTAGTTCGGCTGAAATGCTGCAGGATGCTAGCAAAGTTACACGAGTTCCCATTATTGAAGAGGTCATAAGTGTTTTTAGAGGAAGTAATGAGGATGCTCTTGAAAGATTCATCAATTGGATTAAGGGGCCTCTGCTAGACCAATTGTCATATCATAAGGAAACCAAACGACCATTCTTTATTTGACATGAAACC
Source organism: Erythroxylum carthagenense (assembly GCA_026413575.1). Lineage (NCBI taxonomy): Eukaryota > Viridiplantae > Streptophyta > Magnoliopsida > Malpighiales > Erythroxylaceae > Erythroxylum > Erythroxylum carthagenense. The sequence goes on from JANZLD010000003.1 coordinate 43,685,504, forward strand.
TCTTGTTGTACAACATCTCTTAACTTTAGTAACTAAGTGAGGAAGAATGAGTACGAAGCCTTTAGTTTGATAGCCCATACGTTGTTGCCTTTAAGAAAGTATACATGTAACCATTTTATCCAAAGATTTTTTCTTGTCTTCCAATACCCACCAGAATCTCTTGAGAATCAGAGAATGGTTTGTAGCTTTGATGGAACGGATGTTTAGACCACCTTTTTGTGGAAAGCATATGTCAGTCCACTTCATCTTTGCTACTCTAGGGTTACCATTTGAATGACTCCATAGAAAGGATCTACGTATCCTTTCGATGGCTTTAATAATGCTTTAAGATAAAAATATATGGGAGCCCAGTACACATGCAAAGAGTTAAGAACAGATTTAATAAGCTAAAGTTTACCCGCTTAAGAAAGTGACTTATTTACCCATGATTTTACTCTCTTCTGAATCCTGTCTAATAAAGGGCGACAATCAGAATAGTTGAATCTCTTTGTCGATATTGGAAGATCTAGGCAGAGGAGAGGAGGGCATTGCAATTTCATGCCTGTTATCTCTGCAATAGTGGATTCCATGTTGGTAGCTCCTTTAGAAAGTAGGAATTAACTTTTGTTCATATTAATCTCAGACCAGAAACTTGCTTTAATACACGGAGAGCATGCATGTAAGTGTTGATTGACTCCAAATCAGCCCTGCAAAAAAGGATAAGATCATCTGCAAAGCAGAGGTTAGTAAAGCTAAGCTTCTTGCAATTTATGTGGTGTTTGAAATTGGGATTTGAATTAGTCTCCTTCTTAATGATTGCATTAAGGATTTCCATGGCAAGGATGAAAGATAAGGAGAGATGAGGTCACCTTGTCTAAGACCTCTTGCAACTTTAAAATACCGAGAAGGAGATCTATTAATCAAAACAAAAAAGGAAGCTGAGGTAATGCATTCTATAACCCATTTGATAAACTGTTATGGAAAACCAAAAGTTTTCAACATAGACCGTAAGAATTGCTAGCTAATGCTATCAAAAGCTTTGTGGAAATCAACCTTGATTATGCAGTTTGGAGGACTATTAGAAGTGGAGTAGCCCTTCATCAGCTCTTTTACAATGAGTATATTGTCTCCGATATACCTATTTGATGAGAAGGCAGTTTGGTTCTCATTAATCAATGGAGCTAAAACTTTCTTCAAGCTAGCAACCAAAATCTTAGAAATAACCTTATAAAGAAAGTTTGTACATGACATGGGTCTGTAATCAGCAAATCTTGTTGGATTTGAACCCTTAGGAATCAGGCATAAGAATGTTTTGTTGATCTCCTTGAGTAATACCCCCATTTCTGAAAAATTCGTTTATGGCCTCCTTGACAAAACTATCAATTATGTTTCAAGAGTGTTGATAGAAATAATCATTAAATCCATCTGGCCCTGGAGCTTTCTTGGCATTCATTACAAAAGCACATCTTTCAATCTCACTATCTTCCACTGGATTAGTTAACAGATCAAAATCTGAACGTGGAATCTGCTGTAGGTTGAGTTCCTACAGATCCCTGTGTGAAACATTTGTCAATACCTCAGTACTAAGAGAAGAGCTGAAAAATCTGAAAGCTTCGTCATGAATATCCTTCAAATCTTGGATAACAATGCCATTATGTGAAGTAATGGAATAGATTTTGTTGCAATTCTTTCTTGCTAGTATCGAGTGGAAAAAGAATTGAGTGCAGTTGTCCCCATCTTGTAGCCAATTTATTTGAGCTCTCTGTGCAAAAGAGAAGACTCATTGCTTATTGCTTGAAGGTAATTTGTGAGAGCTAGCTTCTCCTTGTCAATTAGATTTTGAGTCTCTGGATTAGAGGATAACATATTCTGTACCCTGATCAACTCCAATTTGGTGTTATTGATAGCTTTGATATTAGATCCTTTGGAAGATTTCAGCAGCTTAAGTTCTTGTTTAACAATCTTCAACTTCTGGATACAACAGAATTGTTTTGTCCCCGTTATATTGAACAGAGCTCCCTTCCTGCAAGCATCCTCAAATCCAGGATCTTTAACAAGGTAATTGTTGAACCGAAAAAGGTGGTGACTAGCAACAGTTTGAGATAAGAATGGGTGTAGGGTCCGAGAATAAAGGATCCATGAAATTAGCCAGACTGTTGGGGAAATTTTGTAGCCAAAGATCATTTACAAAAGCTCTGTCAAGTTTTTTCCTGATGAACCAACTTGCTTTTTGCTTGTTTGACCACGTGAAAGAGTGTCGAAGATATTTAAGATCAGTCATCTTTACATGTTCAACACAATCCCACATATCAGTGGAGTAATTTTTCAAACCGGTGTTGCTCTGAGCTTCGGATGCGTAGAGAGTGGAGTTGAAATCCCCACATAATAGCCATGGTTTATTGATGTTACTACTATATTTTTTATGTTCTATAGATCTCTACGTTAGAATTCAAAGTTGCTAGCATAAACAAAGTAGACATACAAATCAGTGTTGCCTTGCAACATGAAGATTTGAAGATGCATAACCTGCTCTTTAGCCTTTGACCTTAATCTCTTCTGAATTGAAGCAGACTATTATCCTTCCATAGGCATGATGACCATGATTAGAAAGTAATCTCCATTGAGGACCTAAAATATTCAACTTCTTCAGGTTTACCAATCTTACTTTCGTTTCAAGTAAACCAATTAAGAGAGGTTTTTCTCTCCAAACAAAATCCTTTAAAGCTGGTAACTTAGAAGGATAATTTATTCCTCAAACATTCCAATCCAAAATAGTCATATTAAATAGAAGTACTTTTGGGGCCTTTACCTTTACCCCGTTGGGATTTTCTTCTTGAAATGGATTAGAAATTCCTACTGTCCTCATCTTGACTAATTCTCTGAGCAGAATTTGACATATCCTCTTCCTTTACTAAACTTCCATGAGGGGGTTCTTTTGTGGAAATTATCTCCTTATGCAGGGAGTCTGCAACATCAGGTAATGTATCTAAGTTCTCTGCTTTTTTAAATTGGAGACAAGTGGAAGGCTTGTAAAACATATTGACCTCTTCTACAATAGAATTTTCCAATTTTTCTATTACCCTGTTTGAAGTAGCACTATCCTTTTTCTGCATAGGTTTTGTTGCAAGATTTGCAGTAGAGTTGTTTACCTCGTCCCTATTGTCATTCACAAGAGCATTCAAGTTTTCAAAAATCTGTTTTTCTTTAGAGTGATATTCTTCTTCATGACTCATTAGCTCTTGATAGTTTCTAGTTTTGAGAACTTTACCTGTGGGTCTCCAAATGGCGTTGTGAGTTTTTGCAGGGAGTCTCCAGTGGTAGGAAATAGCGATACTATCCTCCCATAATTGATTCCCATCTCCTAGCCTCATGATTGGGATTTCATTAGGAAGCTCTTTTGAAACTTCTATACTGACATAGATACGGGCATATCCAATTCTTTTCTTAGTGATCGTATTCTTATCCATGCATAAAGGTTTCCCAAGGTAGCTAGGTATTTGGCTGAGACCTTAAGTGGTCCAATAATTTAGGGAAACATTATGAAAGTTTATCCGTATAGGGAGATTCTGAATTTTGATAGTTTCGAACGTAAGTTTAGGCTGCCAAATTTGTAAAAATATTGGTCTGTCGAAGTGCCGTACACCCTCCTCGAGTATTTTATGAGCTGCTGATATCGGGGTTAAAGTGAAAATAACAAGACTATCGTCGGATGACAGAACATCATTAAGGCCTCTACTTTTCCATAGCTTGTTAGCCCATCGCAATATCAAGGGAAATGCTGGTTGGTGTTCTAGAAACAATCTCACTATTGTGGACTTACGACAGTTTGCTCCGTCTTGGAGCGTTGTGAGGTCTAGACATACAATGCTTTTGCCGTCAACTTCACTAGGTGGTTTATAAGAAAGAGTAGAAGCAATGGTGTTCCCAACTACTTGTTTCCACGTTTTCTGTGTATTAGAACCAGTAGCAGTTATAGAAGGCAGAGGAGGGGAAGTTGGCGAGGGGTGGAAAGGGTCTGATGATAAAGGCGGAAATTCATCTACATTGTGGGTTGATGTGTCTGACATAATGTGGGAAGAGGGGGTGGAGGAAAGGCGGGAAAAAATTGAAATGGAGGAAATATTGAATGCCCTTAGTGATAGAATTTTATCATTATTGTGGACTAGCATAATTGAAATTAATTTGTACAAATCCCGATTAATTAGATGTCAA
>JANZLD010000003.1:43690299-43710304 GCA_026413575.1 Erythroxylum carthagenense
ACCTTGATTGGATCGAGGATGACCAGGATTGTCATGCGGGTTACTGCTTCAATTTCTTCCTCATCACTGTCTCATGGTAAGCATTAGGATGAGAAGGAATCGGTGTTTTAATCTAGTCGTCTCTTCATCCCATGTGGAAAGTTCTCATTTCTGAAAGTGATCTATGAACTAAATCCCAGCTGCATTACATTTTCACTTTTGTTTACTATCACCAAAGATTCTCAGCCGTTTCTAATAGATATGCCATCTATTGCAGTCTGAAGAAGAGATTTCAGTTTTTCTGTTTATGAAGTGAGCTGTCTATGTTTTAAAGTAGTGTTCCTACAGTATAATTTCTATGCATTGAACTCCACTTAACTAATCTGCTATTTTCCTCTTGTAGCTGAGAACAGTCAAAGTTGGCAATGTTTCGTTGGCCGCTACTGAGAGAGATATCAAAGAATTCTTCTCATTCTCTGGTGATATTAAGTATGTTGAAATGCAAAGGTCGGTGATCTTGATTTAAAAATTTTGTGGACACAAAGAAGTCTTTCTGATGCTATAGGTGTTAATACATTTTAGGGAAAGTCAAACAACTCAGCTAGCTTTTGTTACCTTCAAGGACGCTCGGGGAGCTGATATGGCAATGCTTCTTTCCGTATGGAAATGCTCTCTCTTGTTGACTTGATAGTATTTATTCAAGGAAAATTACATGATTGCAAAGTTGGCGAGCCACTCAGTTCCATACTTCACGAGAATAAAATATCCATCATCTTAAGAATAATAGCTTGAGCTAAGGAATTCCTAGTAAAAACAAGACATGACATATGATCCCTACTATTTTTATGTCCTTTATAGTCTATTACTTTTTCCCTCTTAAGGGATTTTAGGAAGGCCATGGCGTAAAGCTTCCACTGGGAATCCAATATAGAATTTTTACAGTTGATTCACTTACTCAGGGTTCCACTGTAGCTGATAATTCTGTTGCAATTACACCTGCTAAGGATTACATGCTGCCGCCTGAAGCTGCCGCGTTAATCACGGTAAGCTTGTTGTGGCTTTGTTAAAACATCTAGTCAATCGTTCAACATATTAAGTATAATCATCAAGCATAATGCTGCAGTTAGCTGTATTTGAAGGAAAGGATGTAATGAAAATTTTCATGACTAGCTGCATATTTTCTCAGCTTCTATGCATTACTTAGTAAGATCTGTTGTACGTTAACAAAATTGATGACTATGGAAGCACGAACAATTTTTTCTGTCGATTTATTTGTGGAACTCTTGGAATGTTCTAGCTTGAGTTTGACTGAGGAAAAACATGCCACACTATCGCTCCTCCTCTTTTTGGATTATTACTACCATTGTTGGAATGCTATTTGAATCTTGTTTGGTCCTTCCAATGAGTTTTCTGGTTGAATCATTTCTGAACATAGAGTGGAAAGTTTTGAGTCAAAGATGGAGCAACTGAAATCTCAGTGGGGGCAGTCAAGGAACAAGAATCAAGTCCTTGGTACTAAATTTTCCCTTAAACTCTCACTTCCCCACTAAATGTTTCTTTTGTGTCCTTGTCAGAAAGAGGGCAAAGCCGTTGCGCCTCCACTGCCCTCGCATACTTTATTCTGTTGCTCCGCGCATAAGTTGAACTAGCTTCTTTTGAAGTTTATTTGTGCTTATTTCCTGCGAGAGGCCTATTAGAATGATATTTCATTTTAAGTTTTAGAATTAAATGATTTCTTGACATGTGTACATTGCGAGTGAAATAGGGACTTTATGGTGTAATGCAAAAAAGGAAAAAGTAACTTTCACCCACTTATCATTCACAATCATTCTCAAAAGGTATAAAGTAAGAACTAATATCCTTTGGCCAGTATTACTCTGTTTTATTATGTCTTATGAAATCTTAACTATTTATTTTACGGAACTCACGTGGGGTTCACGCAGGACTTACACAGAACCCACATAAATAAACGACTGAGATTTATTGGACACAATAAGACACCATAATATTAAATAGAAAATTTGGACTCGTAAAGTAACGCTGAGTACGGAGCTTGTCACCTATAAACTATGCTGCTGGGGTTTATTCACAAAATTTTGTGCAAACATAAGGGACACACAGGTGACGCTCTATGGTCGTGCAGGAGTTCGTTTACGTTGATAATTATATCATATCAATGTTTCTTGTATACAAGTGCTTGCTCTGGAATCAGGAGCAGGTGGAGGGAAAAGCTGCTCATGACAAGTAAATCTTCGCCTGACTATTTATGTTTGTCATTGAAGGACCACAAGCCACCTGCTACCGATTCTGCGTTCAGGAGGGCTGAAGATGTGGTAAGTACCGTGCTTGCGAAGGGCTTTGTCTTAGGGAAGGATGCTATCAGTAAGGCAAAATCCTTGGATGAACGTACTCACTTGACGGCAAATGCTTCTGCAACTGTTTGCTCTATTGACCGTAAGATGGGCATAAGAGATAAAATTAGCCATGGTACAGCCATTGTAAACGAAAAGGTCAGAGAGATGGACGAGCGGTTCCATGTGTCCGAAAAGGCTAAGTCTGCCTTTTCGGTTGCTGAGCAGGTGGCAAGCAATGCAGGATCTGCTATGATGAGCAACCGTTACATATTAACAGGTGCTTCCAGGATTTCAGGTGCAATTTCCGCAGTAGCAAAGGCAGCTGAAGATGTCAGTATGATGACCAAAGAGAAGATCGAAAAGGCTGAGGAGAACAAAAAGGCAACTCGTGTCAGAGACAGAACTGAGTTTATGAATGATTCACCAAAACTGCATCTTGGCGAGCCTCCCAAGGGGGAGCCTCCAGTTGTTGCTGCTGACTCAACTCAGTCCGCGCTTTCAAACATTTGATTCTTAGGCATCGCTTGCTGTAAATTTAATTGCCTAATATTTGTATTCTTTAATATATTTCAATTTCATCTTATTCTAATTTTTTATTTTCAAAAATAACTCACATAGAATTAAAATGAATTCAAATATATTTTGAAAATTTTAAATAAAATTAATTTCTTATATATTCAAATTTTGAGTTTTAAGATAATATATTATAAATATTACCTTTATATATAATTTATTTTATTTAACAAAACAATTTTTCTAAACATCAAAATTTTACATTAGGTCACAATGGAATGTCTAAGAATATTTAAATCATTTTTGTAATCATCATATTTTCAATTTTAAATTCATAAAATCTTTAATTCTGTAAGAAGTCGGTGAAATATATATGGACGTACCGCCAATGTCACCCTTGCCTATTAAACTCAAAGGTATGAATACTATACCATACTGGTCGATAATAGTATCGAAAAAAATTGGAATTAAATAAAACCTCATGGGAGTTTAGTATTGGTCAATATCAGTTTTTTCGATATGTACTTATTGTTAATTAAAATATCAATCAAATATTGGTCAAATTTTTAATTTAAAAATTAGGAATAAATTGACAAAATCTAAATTTTCTTCTATATAAAATAATAATAACCTATATGTAAAGAGAAATATGATAAAATTATATACAATTTATCTAATAAATAATAAAATATAAACAAGAATGTGTTAAACAATTTTTATATAATAAGACTTATGCAAAGTAATTATAGATTATATAATTAAACATATTAGTTTATCATAATCACAATCATCATCATCAACACTCGATTGAAGTCCCGTTAAAACCCTAGATTTAGAGAGTGATAAAGCAAACACATGCAAGGGGAGGGGGAATTGTATGTGACTTAAAAAAAAATTCGCAAATTCTTTTAATTCGTATATTAAACAGATCCTAGTTAACGAATAAAAACAAAAGGAGCTTGTTAGGCGATAAAGCCTTTTAAACGACCGAAGCCTGTTAGGCGATAGGAGCTTTTTGTAGGATAGGAACCTGCTTAATTGAAAGGAGCCTAATGAATGATGAATCCTATTAAAATAATTTAAAAACAAAAGGCGCATGTTTAGAAAGCTGAAAAGAACCTCATCTAGTGATCACAGAGCAATATGCGACCTTCATAATTAGTAAGATCCTTTCAGATAAACCATTTCTAATAAGGTAAGTTCATAATGAAGGTTCCTGTAAGAAAGAAAGCATATTTCTTATGTTTTTTTTTTCCTTTTGAGAATTAACTAGTTAACAATAAAAGGAAATAAATCTAATTTGAATTTTAAAATATGATACAACTATCATCAAAATCGTTAATCATGATCCTTGAGCTAACAATCTCTCCCTTTTTAATGATGACAAGCAATAATAGATATATTTTTCAAAATTCAAAGAGATAATAGATGATTTCAAAAGATACCTGTGACGTTTATATGTTCAGACATAATAAGAAGGAACCTATCTTTTAAGAAAGGAACCTATCGCTTATATATCATAGATTTTCACAAGTTCAACATCAGAATCAATCATATATATAATTGAGGCAACATTGAGAAATATGCATTGAGCAGTATTGTGAAATATATCGTCATATATGCAAAAATGTGCAAAAAATATATCCACTTAAACCCTCCCCCTTTGTCATTATAAAAAATAATATATAGAGAGAGGAAGTGAATTAAAATAGAATGAAATAGAAAGAAAGAGAAAAAAATGCATCAAACAAAATCGTTAGTATAAATAAACCAAGAAAAAAAGCAAATAGCAACATAGTTATTTAAGAGATTCAGGATTCTTCTGAGAAAAATCTACATGTTAAGAAGTTGATTATACATGCCATCTATTTGTTCTAACATTTGTTCTTAATTGGCTTGAATATCCTTTAGTTGTTATTGAAGATTTGTACTATTTTCATTCTGAGGAGGGACAAGAGTTTATTGGTCTAGAGTAAGATCTAAATTTTTTGCTATTTTTTTAAGATCTTTTGTCTACCCATATATTGTTTTGCAATCTATATCCAAATTGATAGGGAATGGAAGGGTGAAACTTAGCCCGTGCATACTAGTTCAAGTTTGCAAAAGGAACTTCATAATGGTTGAAAATCTTGGTGAGCAACATCCATAAGGTAGGCAACCAGTGGTATTTTTATGATTCCCTTTATCCACCATGAACCTCAAGATCATAGCTAGAAGATTCATTCTATTTTCTTTCAACAAATTATACACTACATAAGTGTCAAGTAGATTGTACCTTTCAACTAAGCTACTCCTGGGAAAAATTGAAGTAGCTGAAGGCGATGCAAGGCATTATGGTATTAAGTATAATTGCATGCTCCAAGGTCTCCCATCTTGGTGTTCTTAACATGAAGGCAAATATATTTGACAACTTTAACTAACTCCAGATCATCAATATCCCACTTATGACAGGAAAAATTAATTCTCCCTATAGGAGCTACTTCTAGTATATCTCCTAAGATTTCATCATAAATTAAAATTTCACATTTATGCACTCGTGAGACAATGAGTAACTTTTAATTAATTTTTTCCTTTTTTATGTATGTGTAGAATATCTTGACTAGCTCATCACATACTGTCTCATATAATTTCAAAATATTTTCCCAATTGATGGCAACAAAGTAAGGAAAGATAGGTATACCTTTGTCGTCAAACATCATAGGAGGCAAGATCCGCCAAGCAACCACCTTTCTTTTCTTGTACTGCATTTTATAGTGAACTTCAACTTTTACTGATTGAAACATTTTTGGTGGTATTGATGTCTTTCTTTTTTTTGCAACTATTTTTATCTTCTTTGCCCTTTTTTCTCTAGCAATCATCTCTTCATGAAACAATTTATTTTTATCAATAGTTTCTTTAGTCACATATTCTTTTCCCTTCTTTATTTCTTTCCTTTTTCTTTTTCTAGATTCTTCTTTTTCAGCATCAGGGTTTTCTTTTTGTTCAAAAATTTTCTGGGCTTACTTTGCAAGTCTTCTTCTAATTCATGATTGTCTAATCAACCGAGAATGTTCTTCATCTGAATCATCATCATTATAACCTAGTGCACTTCTGATACTTGTGGCTTAGAGGAGATAGGTTCAGTAATATGAGCTTTACCATAAATATCAATATAAGTTGGAGTTTTCTTTTGTCCTTTTGATCTGGTTAGTGCTATTGTAAGAGAGATGGATGCAGTTTAGAAGATTTAAGATGAAAACAGAGATTTGAAATGTAGAAAGTCAAGAGCGGTGCTTCGAATGATAATGAGGGTGAGTATAAGAGAGAAGTCTGCTTCTGGTATATTAGGCATTTCTTGAGCATTGATCTTATGTGAAGATGAATGATCGTATGCTAATATAGAAAGTGTGATCGTTTACGTATCATCTGACAAACCCGTATAGTTGCTTGTCAAAATTTCGTGAATATCTTTAAATGCAAGCTCTTTTCTTAACACTAAAATCTATCTTCAGAAAGTGGCTTGGTGAAAATGTCATCTACTTGATTCAATATTAACATGTAAAAGATCAATGGCTCTTTATAAGATATGATCTCTAAGAAATGATTTTTTATTTCTATATGCTTAGTCCTAAAATGATGCAGAGGATTTTTAGAAATATTTATAACACTCGTATAATCAAATAATATAGGAATATGAGAAAAGTTTAGAGAAAATCCTATGATGCTTCATCTATAAGATTTGAGTACAATAGATGGTAGCTACTGTGTAAACTACTTCAGTCATCGAAAGTGTTGTGCAATTTTGCTTTTTGTAGGACCAAAATACTAGACATCCTCCAAGAAATTGACAACGATGACTTGTGCCTTTTTGATTAACTTTATCACCTGCATAATCTACATCACAATAGACCATTATATCAAATGAATCAGTTTTTGGATAACATAGTCCAAAATCCATAGATCTGTGGAGATATCAAAAGATTCTTTTGACTGCTTAAAGGTGACTTTCATTTGGATTTGATTGAAAGTGTGCACAAAACCATAAACTAAGCATAATGTCTGGTCTTGAGCTTGTAAGATATAATAGTGATCCAATCATTCCTCTATATTTTGTCATATCCACAGCTTTGCCTGCTTTGTCTTTATTAAGTTTAGTTCTAGTACACAAGGGAGTACCTATCAGTTTGGAATTCTCAAAATGATATTTCTTTATGAGTTCCTTTGTGTATTTGTCTTGGCTAATAAAGATTCCTTTTTCTGTTTGTCTAATTTATAATCTGGGAAAGAATGATAATTCTCCCATCATGCTCATTTCAAACTCCTCCTACATTAATGCTGAGAATTTTTCTTAGAAGGATGGATTAGTAGCACTAAATATTATTTCATCAACATATATTTATACTATAAGTAAATCATTCTCCTTTCTCTTAATAAATAAGGTTTTATTGACCTTTCCTCTTTCAAAGTTATTCTCAAGCAGAAAGTTACTTAGCCTCTCATACTATTCTTGAGGAGCTTGCTTTAAACCATATGGAGCTTTAGTTAACTTCATCATGTAATCCAAATGGTTTTCATCTTCAAAACATGAGGGTTGCTTAACAAATACTTCTTTGCTAATGTGACCATTTAATAATGCACTTTAACATCCATTTGGAACAACTTGAAGTTTCTATAGCATGTAAAGGCAAGTAAGATTCTAATTGATTCCAATTTAGGAACATGTGCATAAGTTTCATCAAAATTAATGCCTTCCCATTGATTGTAACCTTGAACTATAGTTTTAGCTTTGTTTCTTACCATCTTACTATTTTTGTGAAGTTTGTTTATAAATACTCACTGAATCCTAATGATTGACTTGTTTTGAGGAGATATTAGATTCTAGATTTTTTTTTTTTCAAATTGGTTCAATTTGTCTTTCATGGCTGAAACCTAGTTTTCGTCAGTAAGGACCTCTTCAACTATCTTTGGTTCTATTTGTGAGATAAGAGCAACAAGATTATTGTGGAACAATGATCTTGTTCTTAGAATTTCAAAGGGATATCCCAGAATATATTGATGTACCTCAAGAACTCTCCATTCTCTTGGTGTTTTTTGTTACATCGGCTCTTATTGAGATGAAGGAGCTTGCTTTGTTCTAGCTTCAGAGATGCCTTATTGATTTTGTAATTATGAAGGTATTATAGGTGCAATTTGATTCTCTGATGTATTTTTAGGTACCAATGGATGCTCTTCACCATTTGAGTCAGTTGTTGTTGTTGAAGGTAGTGCTTTATCAAATACCATATGTATCGATTCTTCTATCTTCTTTGTTCTTTTGTTATATACTCTAAATCCTTTACTAGCGGTATTGTAGCCCCAAAAGATAGCTTCTTCTAATCTTGTATTGAACTTTTCAAGATTGTATTTTTCATTGTTTAGAACGAAACAATTATAACTAAATGCTCGAAAGTAAGCAACATTTGGTTTTCTTCCTTTCCACAGCTCATAGGGGTCTTTTTTTAGAATAGATCTTATAAGACATCTGTTAAGTGCATAACATGCCGTGGACACTACTTCTACCCAATATCCATGAGGTAGTCCACTTTCACCTCGAGGAATTTTTAATCCCTTGTTTCTAGATAATGCATCTCGAAGCAACCTACCATCAACATCTTCCCATCTAGGTAGTAAATATGTAAAATGTATATCGATTAGAACACACACCTAAGACATTTGTGGTAATCTCATTCTTTCAAGTACAATATTGATCTTTTTTAATACTTGGTACACATACCTTAATATATGTACCATTTAAAGCTCCTAAACAATTCTGAAATTAACAAAATCACATTTAGTCATTATCAACCAAAACTAAATTTCGTACCAAATAAAACTCCATAAATGAATATTATTACCTTAAACCATCTCCATCTTTCATCGGTGCTATTATAAGGGATAGGTTCAGGGACTTTAAGTGTAACTCTCTATAACTTAAGCACAGCTCTTAATACATTGTGAAAATGTCGACCTATCGTCTCTCCTGAACCCTAAAAATCATATTTGATTTTTTGATTTCTCTCATCGAAGGCAAGGAGATGTAAAAATATTGCTACCTTTTGCTCTACATATATATTTTTAGTATCTTTTAATCCACTAATATTTCTCAACATTGAGCATAATATTCAAAAAGTACGCCTATCCATATGAAGTTGCTCAATGCATGGATTGTTAATGTCTACAATCATACCATTGAGATGTGTTATTCGAATTAATGGATTATGCCTACTAGGCTCTTTATCATTTTGAAAATGTGCCTATTTATTAGATATGATAATAAGCTTAATAATTTCACAATAAATCTCATCCTTTTTCTTCTTAGTATGTACCATAAACATAGAAAATCATAAAGTCAAGGTTTATAAGCCATGACAACCATTATAAAAAATACTTATTAAATAAACTAAACAATCAAAGTATTAATGTTTAAGGAAAATAATACTATTTTCAGTTTAAAATCGAATTAAAAAACTTCAATGATCACTCAATTAACATTAACATCTATAAGGACCTTATAAAGTATTGCTCGAACTTAAAAAGAAACTTCAATATTTAAGATGTTCTATGTAGATATGCGAAGAAGGTGGACTTAAAACTTTCATATATAATTCACACCAAAATTGATATAAGATGATGAGGTTGCATTGGAAGTATAAAAACAAGACAATCATTGATTAATAATAAAAAACGGATAATATTGGTACTTTTATTGAATTAGGACTATTTTCCTATTTTCAGTTATTGGTTAACAACATCTAAGGAAGATAATCGTTATTTAATTTAGATTTATGATCATGTAATCTCTACTCTTTCCTTATCTTCTCAACTGTATACTTCCAATTTTTAATGTTGTACTTTATCCATGTGTTCGTGTAAGTTGAGGAATTTTAGTAGATATATACAACATTACGAGAGACCCCTTCCCCACAAAAGTTAATATCGAAGAATGATTGAAACAATTTAGGTTACAAAGATAATATAAATATAAACCAAAAGAAAAAAGTTATTAAGGAAAATAGGAAAATAAGTCATACATTTAATGGCAAATGGAAGCATTAAACATAAGTACGAAAAATTTCATTACCGTTCTTAATATTTAGTACCAAATGCTAGTATAACTATTAACTTATATAATCTTATTCATATTGCTTGCTACCAAACAAGCATAATCAGTAATTATATTCTCATTTCGATTCCCATTTTTTATTCCCATTTTTATTTTTTTATTTCATTTCCTTCAGTACTGGTTACCAAATGAGACCTAAGGATTATGATCAAACAAGAAGAGAACACGAATTAGGGGGAAAAAGTTAGTTTACAAGGTATACGATAAATAACATGGACAGGTATAACTTTGGGTCAAGTTATTCCACATCACCTAGTTTTAATTAGTCCATATAGACTAACTTTGCCACGTTAGAACTTCCATTAGTTTTTTTTAACAAAAGTCAATTCTATGGGATTTTTTTGGATAACTTCAAACTAAAGGGATTTTTTTTTCTAGGAATTACAAATGATAGGGGATTTTCCAAAATTTTCTTTCAGTACAGGGGTATTTTATTTTACCATTAAACTAAATACTAAAGTAGCTAGTAACTACAAATTCACCTTATTCGCCACTCTATTCAGACATATATTAAACTTCTACAACACAAGGCATATGATGAGTTATGATCTAAGTAACCCAGAAAGAGAATAAACCAAGCTATAATTAAGATAAATATAATAAGATTTGTAACACAAAAGAAGATTAAAGATAAGAAATGAGAGTTTGTGGAATGTGTATACCATTAAAGTTTCTTCATATAATTATTAAAAATGATTTTTTCTTAGTATTGATCACTTATATGATCAACTTAAAATTAGAGCATGTCAGGAAGGAATTCTATCCAAATTTGTATATGACTTTTTCTCAGAGATATAGATGAGCTTCGCAAAAATTAGAAAATGAAATTATAAGCTACCAAAATGCTAAAAGTTTTGAACTAAAAAATAATTTGATTTAAGAAAAAGGAAAGTACAAGCTACAAAAAGAATTTGAGATAATGAAGATAAATACACAATGTAAAGAAAACTAAAAAATAGTGACAAGATGCTTTTTGAGGAGTCTGATTACTTTTCTATATCTATTTTAGGTTGTGTAGTGTTTGTCATGACACTGGTGAATTTATATATCCTTCTCAATTTCTGGCAATTTTTCCTATAATTTTGTCCACATTCTTGATAAATATCTTTTAACATTGCTCTCTCTAATTCATCCTCAAGCATCTCTTTCATAACTTCTAACCCACTTGGTGATGTTTCTTCATTATGTACATTACTCACTTTTAGCATATTCACTGTGTAACCCCACACTTTTTTGATGTTAGCTATCTCATATACCCATAAATTTTTTGGCTAATATCTTCTAAATTATCCATATTTTGGGCTCCTTTCATATTTGAGCCTAGTAGGGTAAATTCCTTTTAGCCTATAGTTGGTTAATCATATTGAATATATGGTGTTGAAGACCTCCTAACCTTCTGTAAAATGGGTACAAGAATAATAGTCAAATTCTCAGACATGGACCAATAGTTTTGGGCATTTCAAGAACTAAAAACAATCTTATTGGAAGAGGAAGCTTGGAAAGATCATCAAAAGGATATTTTTATAGCCATAAGTTAGAGAAGATCTATAATTAATAGGGAACTTTAGGCACAAAGACTATATCAAGATTTTCTTAATTTTGAAATTCTTAATTCCTTCTCTGCTATAGAAGCTAAAAGATCTACTTAATTTGAATTTCAAATTTATATTACTACCCTAGGTTTTGCCCGTTTTTCTATAAATTTGATGTGTGTAGAACACACTAGAAAATAAAATCTAAATTTATATAAATAGATATATAGTAATGATAAGAAAGAATCTTATCTACAAAGAGTGTGTGATTAGCTTTTGTAATGAATGAATCAATGTATAGGATTAGGGGGTTGGTTGAATTCCATTGAAGTAATAAAATAAAACTAAACAATGGGAGACAAATTAAATCAAATGATAGAAAACTACAAGGATTAATTAGTGGGTTTAAATCTAGTTCAAACTTTAATCTCAACCTATCTCTATGTTTGCATGCAACTCCTTTCAATTATGGTAAATCTATTCATAAAGAGGATTTCTCATTCTCAGTCATATGAAATCAAACGTTGAGCTAATATCTTGGAAATATTAATTCAACAATATAAATGCATAATTGAATCACAATAAATCAATTAGTTAAATTGCATTGAATAAAATAATATGTCTTACTATACATCCTAACTTAGGGTTCATCACACCTAGATACTAAGAAAATTAGTTTTTAAACATAGAAAACAAAACTGACATCAAGTATTAAGAAGAACAATTAGAAACAAAAAAATACATGATCTATATATCCCCTTTTTATCTCTAATAAGAGCTTCTTGAAATTTGATAAAAGGTTGCTCTATATCAAATCTCTTAAAGTAATCTTCTTGTTTTCCTTGTCCTAGGTTAAGATCTGCGTCTTCTGCTCTGTATTTGGTCTTTAATTTGATTCTGATTGCTTCCCCATTTGTCTAGCCTTTATAATTTCCTTTTAAGCTGCAATTAGTCACTCACACAACCTAAGGTTTCTAGAATATATACAGTCACTTATACAACTATGTAAGTGATTGTATATCTGAAAATCACCTTAAAATTATGACTTCAGATGTTTCCAAAGCTTACACAAGCACATATACAAGCGTGTATCTTTGCATATTTAAAGTAGGTTACATAGTCCCTAACACGCTCATGTATCCTTAAAGTTGCTTTATTTCTTCCATTTATGCCTCAATTTTGCCCAAATTATTCTCTTTTTGGTCTATGAAGGTACTTATTACCTACAAAGACACTTAAAGCAAAATAAGTGCCAAAAAAAATACAAAACTCTTAAATTACAAGGAAAACACATTAAATATGGGTTTAAAAATATAGTCAATTAATTTATCACCCACTGAATTCTTTTTCTAGTGTCTTTCTTCCCTAGCAAGTTCTTCGTAATAAAAAACTTTGCAGTTAATTCATAAAAATTAAAAAATTCCATACCTTGGTATGTTTTGTATTTTAATATATAGACTGTTTTGAGCTAACTTCACATATTTAATCTTTAAGAGTGTAATTCGACATCGACTTCTCCTTTTGAATTGGGTGATGAATATGTTAGCATTCTCACCTCTTCTCTAAATAACTCTAGATAACTCCACTGTACTAACATTAGGTTTAGTTTAGAAAATTGAGTATGAAATAATCTGTCTAGTTTAGCCCAAGAAAGAATAAATTTCTTGGGTAATAAAACAAACCAAAAGAAGGTTGTACCAGTTAATGAATATACAAACAAATTAAGCTTGAAAATATTGAAAATTTCATAATTGGCTAATTCTCCACACTGAATGGTAGATCTAGCAATATGTTTAGGGGTTTATTAGCGATCTTCACTTGAAAGCAAATTAAATTTAGGAATTTTATAACCTCAAAGATAAGGATTTGCATGGTCAATATACCTTAGATAAGGTTTATGGAATTTTGGGTAGCCAAACTGTCTCAAACTAGGCCTATACATTTCTTGAATAACTTTTTTTTATATCTTCAGTATCAACTTATAATCCTATTTGTGGAGGGGCAATGATAGGATTACAATAGGATTACAATTTATAGCCACAACGTTACCTCCTAACCCGTATTATGGTCTATTAACTTCAACTTCCACTCCACTTCCTTGCCTACTAAGAGTCTAGGCTCTAACCACCTGTTGGTCGTTTTAGGATTAATAGATGCAATTTGAACATCCTCTTTTTTTTATGAGGATGAATGTATCTTTCATCTATAGAAGGAGTAGTTGGAAGGTAATTGCACTTTCCAACTTCCATCACATTTGGAGAAGGATGCCCTCTTGAGCCTTTGGAGATCTCTTTTTCTTAAATAGGAGAATCTTACACAAAAATATACACTAGAATGGTACAAAGTTTGTCAGTTTTCTATATCAATATCTTAATCACATTAGCTATAGAGGTTGAGTTAGACTTTAATTCTAGAATTTCATTTGTGTGGACAACATCATTTTGCTGCAACGATTTTGGATTCTCTATAGCTAGTGAGTTAGTTGAAGATGATGTTACTTCTCATGACTTTCAATTATTTGTGCTACAAAACCTTTATTTCCTACTACGTTAGGAACTTCTTCCTCCAGGGATAGAGGTATGACGATTTATTTTCCATTCCTTACACATGGCATTGAGTCTTACTAAGTGTGCCAAATTTTTGGTAACTTATATGATCAACCTATAATTTGAGTATGTCATAGAGAAATTCTCCTAGAATATATAATTAACTTTTTATTAGTGATATAGGTGAGCTTTAGAAAAGTTAGAAAATGAAAATATAAGTTACCAAGATGCTAATAAGTGTTGAAGTAAGGTTTGATATAAAGAAAATAATTTGATTTAAGTGAAATGAAATTACAAGCTATAAAGGGAATTTGAGATGATGAAGATAAATATATAATGTAAAGAAAACTAGAAAATAACAACAAGACTTTTTTAGAGTAATCTGATGATTTTTCTGCGTGTTTTAGGTTATGTAGTACCCTTCTAGCATGACACTCGTGGATTTATATAACCTTCTCAACTTTATGCAACTTTCTCCACTTTCCAATTTGGCCACATTCTTATTATCTATCTATCTTTCACCTATTGTTCTTGCAACTTAACCATAAGCATCTCTCTTGAAACTTCTTAACTTCTAACCCACTTGGCCATATATTGTGTCTGTTAGTCATTTTTAGCAAGTTCACTATTTAATCCTCAACATTCTGAACTTCTACCATCTTATAAAACTATAAGTTCTTAGGCTAAATGTCTTCTAGAGCTCCTATATGTTGGTTTCCTTTAGTTTGTAGGCCTACTAGGTTGGATTCCTTTTAGCCTATCAACACTGAATCTTTGTAATAAAGATAGAAATGCTTCTTTCTTATTGAGGTTTCAAGCTCTTTATAGAATTTAAGGATTGTTTTCTATTGCACTTTAGCTTTGCTACCCTATACTTCCTTTTATTCTTTAATATAAGCTTCTTTTGGTTTCAACTAGAAAATTTTTTTTCATCTTCAGAGGATTTCAAATAAAATGTAAGAAATCCTTTAGAAAAAATAGAGATAAAGGAAGAGAACGATGGGGAAAATTGATGCTTGGTGATGATGATACTTACTATTGCTAGGATTCAAGTTGGAAGTAGTGAATTATGCTTTAAATATAAAAATGTCTACTTCAATGAAAAAATAAAACCAAAGTAAAAAGGTTTAAATATTTTTAGGTTTGAACTATAGTAAACCTTAAATTTAAAGAATTGTTTTCATCTATAATATTTTTATATCTTTTTTAATAAGATCAAAGTGAATTTATATATAGAGTTTATATCTCAACTTAGAGTTTTTATATAAAAATATATCTTAATTTAAAATTTTAAAACAATAAATTATTGTCATATCTAATTTTCAACATTCATAAAGCTATAAATCTTTTTGTCAGATGCTAATATACTACAAAATTCACCTAAATGTCATGTGTAGTTTTTGTCATTTCATTATTGACTTAAGCCAAGATATTAAAAAATCTTGTTAGTTGTAAGAAATGAGAAGCTTGAGATGGTGGATGTTGGAAAAATTAGGCGAGTAGGATCATAATCAAATTAAGATTAAAAGAAATATAATTTAGTTATTATGAGTAAAAAGATAAAGAGGTTGCAATA
The DNA here is from genome assembly GCA_026413575.1 of Erythroxylum carthagenense. Taxonomy (NCBI): domain Eukaryota; kingdom Viridiplantae; phylum Streptophyta; class Magnoliopsida; order Malpighiales; family Erythroxylaceae; genus Erythroxylum; species Erythroxylum carthagenense. The sequence goes on from JANZLD010000003.1 coordinate 43,705,941, forward strand.
CAAATATTCACCAACTATAAGTTATAAATATTAATTTATAACTTAGAACATAAAAATTAAAATTCCAAAAGCATTAATTTATAACTTAGAACATAAAAATTAAAATTCCAAAAGCCTTACTCTTAGTACTTGAATTCATTTCTCAATAAATGAAACAAAAAGATGGAAAAATATTTATGAGTGCATCAAAATAATTATAACCATACATTTAAATTTGTTATAATTATCTTACATTGTAGTATTTATTTTATATAATAAATTATTTATCTTTATATAGACATTTTATAAATAATATCTAGGTTATGCTAATGTAAAACACATTCTAATATTTAATTTTGTATAAAAAATTGTTAATCTTCATCTGGATGTTTTATGAATAATATCTAGATTCTTCTAATGTGAATAATATTTGGATTTTTCTAGCATTTAAAGATTTGATTAAGAACCAACCAATCTTCATACTACCATGTCATTTTCATGTTTTCACGAGGATTAACACCACGTAAACTTGTCAATGTTGACTATTTTTTTTACAAATATGCATTTTATCTTTTCTATGAACTTTTTATATATCCCTGGTCCCTTCTTTTACTTTCTCACGAATAAAATAAAATTAAACTTGCATGTTCTTGGTCTTAAAATGACTAGTTGGATTTCTGACTAAATGCAAGGCATTGTAACTAATACAAAATAACGTAATCTTCTATTATTTGTGCTACTATAACTATAATAAGTCAAACAATATGGAAAGATATTTTATTGAAATAAATTCCTTCTTTTTGAGCACATATTTTCACTACTAATCTAGCACAATACTACTCTATTTGTTCATCACCATTATGCTAGTATCTTTAAGACTTATTTACTACTAATTGACTTCCTTCCATCTGGTAACGATATGCATTTTCTAAGTTTTATTATTATTAAAAACTTCAATATCTTATACTATTGTTGCCATGAACTAAGAGATATTTTAATTATTAAGTGCCTCATATAAAGTAAATGATTTTTTTTCTATAATAAAATCTAGTATGCTATATTGTCCCCTATCATATAAAGTGAGGATCAATATGATGGTCTTTTTGTGCAATCTTATTGATAACCTCCTAAAATTTTATACTCAATTAGTTTTTGTACATCTTGTGTTGATGTTGCTTTAAAAAGAAGTTTATAATTCCTTTTTTACTTGTATAGCAATCACTACACTTCCTTATGAAGCATTTTTGTCTTCTTCTTTCTTTAGTAACTTATCTTTTATAGAAGTGACTTGTTTACTAAAGATAACTTTGTAGACAATGAAATCTTATAGGTGATACTCCTTCACTCTGTCAGTATATTCTAAGACTATTAAAATTTAGATCCAATTTTATTGTTTCTTTGGCATTATACATATCTTATAAATTACTTATAAATATATAAAGGTTAGAATGATCCATTGGTTTCCTAATCCATATAGCTATTAATTTCTTTAACTTAATTGCAGTTGATGGAACCTGATTCATCATATATCCGGTGAGATTGATTACTTATACCTATAAAGCCTTATGTTTACAACTCTTAACATTGTTCTTGTTCTTTTTAATATAGTTCTATTCATCTGATATGTTATAAGTGTATGCAACAATAAATTATCTTTTGATGCTTTCTTGCTTACATAATGGATCAAATTCACTGCTAGTATATTCTTCTATATTATTCATCCTTAAATACATAATTTTTTATTATAATCAAGTTCCATACTTGCTTTAAAAACTTTGAAGATTGAGAACACATATACTTTCTTCTTGACAGGCTACACCCTATAGCTTATGGAATAATCATTAATGAAAGAGATAAAGGCCTTTGCTCCAACTATGGATAAAACTACTGTTTTCCACATATCATAGTGAAAAAATTAAAAAAAACAACCTTAATTCTTGAATTTGATATGTTAAATTTTACATTGTTGTTTATTACAAAGATTAGTAATACCTTTGTAAGGATAAGGAGTAAGAAAGGGTAGTAATACTAATACCTTTGTAAGCCTAGGGTGTAGCTTTTGCTGAACAAAGATCTTCATTCCTTGTTTAAATATATATGATAAGTCCTTAATTGATTATGAAATTATTCCATAATACTTGGCGATTAATGACATGAAATTGCTCAAGATGCTTACTTTGACTCATATGTGCTTTTATGTACAATTTGAAAGTAAAGAAGTTAAAGTGAGTCAAAAGTACAATATTTGGGTCATTTTTTGAAGATTAATTTTCACTTTTCTTTATAGATCAAGAATAAGAAAATTAAAAGAAAAGAAGAAGACAAGAAAAATGAAAAATACAAAGAAGAAGAATCACTCACTCACGACATCCATGTAAGACAATGATTTAATTGACAATATATTTAATGGACAACACATGTTGGAAGTATAATGAAGTAGAAAATCAAAACTTACGTGCATGTTTTTGCATGTAAGAACTTGAATTAATGGTAGCACAACAAAGGATTATGTACGGTAGAGTTTAATGGATAAAGGAGAGCTAAAATTGTAATATCTCATTCCCATATTAAGAGTTAAAACCCAAAAATACGGTATATGTGAGATCAATGAGAGATTAGAAAATTACACTTTTATACCTATGCATAATATTAGCATATACGATGTGAATTTGAATTTTGCACACATTAAAATGACTATACATGCTTTCGTTGACATATTCCAGGTATAATTGATTTATATATGTGGAATGTGTTTTTCTAATTGAGAATTGTGGTTTTTATATATAGAAAATTGATGTGGCGAGGATAAATTGTTGGATTAGAATTTTTGGTGAATTTTAGGAAATTTCCAAAAATATTGAGTATTATTGGACTAGGAAAAAATGCTAAATGGCAAGTAAATTGATGGAAGGAAATAGAAATGGGTTAAATGGTATTGGACAAATTTTATAGATGACTTTAGAATTTGGGAGAAAATGACTTTGTAAATTTAGCGACAATTGGACTAAAAAGATGGGAGTTATGAGACTAGTTCAATAAGAACTAGTTAGTTGGGAAACTAGCTAAGGACTATAGAAATTGGACAAGTGTCTAAGTCTAAAGTATTGTTTTTCTTAGCTTTGAAAGATCAAGTACAGTACTCTTGTCTTTATCTTCTTCGTAACTTTCTTCTTCACATTTCTTCAGTTATATAGAGTTTTTCATCAAATCTCCATCAGATTTAAATTTTGTTTTCTTCAATTTTTTCCTACTCCTAAATTTTATTTTCTTTCTTTTGCCTCAAGAAAAACCAAAACTTGTTAACCTCTACAATGGTTTACGAAGGTATATGAGAGTTAAGGTTTCTGGAGATTTTGAAGATGTTAGAGCTTTAAACAAGTGAGCCTGTTATGGTTCTTTATTTCTGTATAAGATGAAGCATGCATCACATTAGTTCATAGTTAAATGGTTAGGAAATAGTGATATACATATTTGCTGAAAAGTGAGTGAGGAAATTTTGGGTATGTTGTATGTATTGTTCTGCATATTTGATGATCAATATATTATAAGATGTTGTTGAAATGATTTTTGAGTTAGTAAAATCATTGAAAGAGGGTATAGGGAGAGTGTAAAAAATTATGAAAAGTTGATATGTGTATACTTTGTTTTCATAGTTTTGGGGAAATTTGGGATGTTTTTAGAAATAAATTAAAAAAAGAGTTTAGAGTTAAGGAAAAGATGTTAGATGGTGATTGGATAAGAGAAAGATATATTTTAGAGAAGAAATTAGAGAATGAGCAGAAAATGAAAATTTAGAAGCATGACAGTGAAGGAATGCAAAAAACGTGAAATATATGTGTGGGTGTGATTTTTTGTTTTTGATTGATGACTATGAATGATTGATTTTGAAACTTTTTGTGAATGTTTAGAGCATAATAGAAGTCAAAAATGGAGGTTGAAATAAGTTAGAAATGGTTTATGTGAAAGAAAAAAGAAGAAGAGAAGAAGAGAAAACAGTAGAGTTAGTAGGAAGGAGAACTGTGATTGTGCAACGAAGTCAGAAGACTCGAGATCATGCTAGAGCACGATCATGACTTCGAGTGGAAACTATAAGCCCGACCGTGACTTCTGTGGTTGGAGAAAATTAAACATCCTTCAGTATTTTGGCCATTTCTCATATTCACTGTGAATAAAATATGAAAATGTGGATTTATTGATTTTTCAGATCTGATGATCATTATGTTATAAGTTAGTGTAGAAATAATTTTTGGAGTTGAAAGATCATAGAAAACATGTATAACTAGGTATAGAAACTTGTTGAAGAAAACAGAAGTGGGGACTCTGTTTTAACTATATATATATGCATATATATATATACATACATATATATATATATATGCATATAT
>JANZLD010000003.1:43740404-43755280 GCA_026413575.1 Erythroxylum carthagenense
AAATAAACAATAATTAAGGTAAGCAAGCAATTAAATAAATTCATAAATAAATAAAAAATTTTCGGGCCCCAACAGTTTCTTTTCGGTTATTTCTTGATTGTTTCATTTTCTGTCTCATGTTTGTGATTTAAAAACAAAAAATAAAAAATGGATGAAAGTAATTTTTCTTTAACTCTTGCTCTCAATATTATAACCAAGGTTGGATTGACATTAATTATGGATGGGATAATCAACAAAGTTACTTCTATGATAACTTGTAGGACATAGCAATTCTTGTATTGACCAAAAAAAATTTTAATCACGATTCAGGTACATCTCTGGAAGAATTGATTAATATTATGATTAATAATACTTTACAATTCTAGCAAGATTTATAACAGTTGTTTTAGTAGTTCCAACACGAATTACAGTAGCAACTTCAAAAAGATATACAACAACTCTGGTTGGATACATCATATAGACTCCACAATGTAGTAAGCCAAATAGGTGAGATGGCAACGAGGATCGACTAACTAGTATCATAAATGGAAGAGGAGCAGCCATGTCAAACTGAGGTGTACCCAATAGATGTTAGTGCGAAAAACTTACAGAGTGATGATGAGCTTGAGAATTTTGAGAGCAATAGTCAAGTAGTTGCTTGTGTCGAAGAAGTAGAGGAGGAGCTTGAAGCAGAATATGACACATCATTTTGGCTCGAAGGTAAGTATTGAGTCTGTAATTATTTTCAAGACTACCTTTACCTAGTAGACTGGAAGAATTAACGAAGAAGAAAAAGGCGAATAGTCATTCGAATTATCTCAAGAGAGCGAGGACTTAATAGAGATGAAGATTTTGAAGATAGGGAAGACGCTGGAGGTGAATGATTATCAACCAAGGTCCTATCTAGAAGAACCTCACATGGAGGAATTGTATGTGCCACCAGAAGATCATAATTTTCTCATGTGAGGAGAAAAAGGAGTGGAGCCAGTGACACTAAACAAAGGAACTTCTTGAGAGGTAACCTAAGGGAAGTAAATTTCTCTTCCCTTACCTTTTCACATCATGTGTGTTGTTGAAGTTGTTTGTTTTACTTGTTTTAAGTTTTCAATCAAAATGAGAGAGAATAAATCAACAAAACAAACATTTTCTTTTTTGTTGTTGATTCTAAGACTATACAGTCATGATTAGAGTGTGAATTGATTAGAGAATTTCCTAGCAACTTTAGAATGTACTTTTACTCTTGTGATTGATCGATGTGCATTATCTTTAGAGAAGTAGTGACTAGTAGTAGACAAAGCTTGTGAGAATTTAAGCCTTATTAAACTGACACATTCATATTAGTCTCATTGTCTTAGGATAACGTGTAACCTGCATGACATGTACATCCTGATTTTGCCTTAAATTTCTATTCAAGACCACATTTTTATCACATGACATGGATATGATATGCATTTTTTGCTTTTCTGAATTACATTAGCTAAATAGCCTACCTATTATATGATTTTCCTTTTTGATAAGCCCTCTTGAGCTTTATTTGGCTTTTTTTTTAATGTATTAGCCATGTGACATGCTTTAACCTAACCAAATATCCTTCCTAAGCCTTAAAGCTAGTAAAACATTTGTTGATTGTTGAGTTTGTGGATATACAAAAGTATAAGTGTAGGGGTATGCATACGTGTGGGATGATTATAATGTTGGAATAATATTTTATGCCTTATCATTGAAATTCCCATATTAATGTAGTTTATTTTAATTTTATAAGAGAAAGAAAAAGAAACGAAAATAAAGAAAGCAAAGAGAAAAGAAAAAGAAAAGAAAAGAAAAGAAAGAAAGAAAAAGAAAAAGAAAAAGAAAAATGTTTAAATAAATGTATCAAGGAGGAAGTGCATATGTGATTTGCAAGGTTATTCATACTTAATGCATCTAAATTTTTATGCCCTAAAATTGAATATCTTTTACTTAGATTACTTGTGCTGACTTTCTTTATGTAAAAATAGAATTGTAACATTATTAAAGACCAAGTAGTTTTTAAAAAATTATTGGTTTAGTTAATAGTGAGTTGATAATATGAATCAGGTAGATTTTAAAGTAAAACATTTTGTGTGACTCTATTTTGTAACCTACTGATATAAACTAAGGGAATATAATAGTGAAATTATTAATGTGCTCGATCACTAAAGTGGATATTGACATCTAAAATGAATAAAGTTTTTCTTGAAAAAAGAAATTATAAAATGAAATAACCTCTTACAAATTTATGGTATTTTTGTTGTTTTTTTCTTTACACTTGACAAAATTTATAACTAAAGCTAAATGAAAATTTGCAATATCATTAACATCCATTTCATTTCATTTGGTGTTATTTGTGTGTCAATTTTCCACTAATGGATACAAGGCAACTATCTTTTGTGATAACAACTTTCATCTTCAACGCCACATGGAAAATTATTTAATTTCACATAAACAATTATTGTATATGTAAGTAATATCTACTATCTTCAAAGAAGTGAATAATATCTAATTTTTTTATATGAATAACCTGCTTATAGTGTAACTACAAAATATACAATAAGTAGATATAAACACCCTAATCCAACTCTGACATCACTTTAATGATTATATAAGTATATATAAACACCCTAATCAAGCTTTGACATCACTTTAATGATTATATAAATAAAGTAATATCACAATTCAATCAATATTGGAAGAAATATATCATATAAATATGATTAAAAGCAATGATTAAAAAACTCGACTGGTTCGACTGGTTAAACCATAAAAATCTTAAACCGTTTATCTTTCCGGTTCACTTTTTAACCTTTTAATTTGATTTACTTTAATAATTCTTGTTGTTAAAAATCAATCAATTTATTAATTAATCAGTCAATTTTTTGTAAATTAATAAATTCTTATAAATTAAAATAAATCAATTAATATTCATTTAACAATCTCTTTTTCAATCAAAGAATAATCTCTTTCAATCATATTTTAAAATTTATTTAATTTTTAGTCAATTTTATGACGGTTTAATACTAGTTGAATCTTTTAAACCTTAAACATCTTTTCTTGCCGGTTTAATTTTCGATATAATTTTTAAAACGTTGATTACGAGTAAAAAAGAAGAATCACAATATAAACAATTATTTAATTTGAAAATATTAATTTGTAGCTTGGAATTAATAAACTTGTGATCTTCATAAACTCCAGTTTTAGATAGTTGAATTATTTCGTAATACATTAAACAAAAAGATAGATTAGTATTTACAAGTGAACCAAACTAATTATAAATAATTACCAAAAAAAACTAATTATAAATACACATTTCAATTTTTTATAATTAATTTGTCGACATTTATGTCACTTGCAACAAAAGGTACCCGTAATGTATATCACTTTTGTATTATAGATTATTTATTTATTTAAATATTTATAAAAATTAATTAGATTCTTTTAATATAAACAATATAATTGTGAATAACATTTTAATTCTTATAATGAGATGCTTTCAGCTGTCAACTTTAGGAAGGAAAAAAAATTGCTCCTGCCTTTGCCCCGGCCGACTCTAGCAGCTCAAGTTATACACATTACGGGCACCTTTTGTTGCAAGTGACATAGATGTCGACCAATTGTGCTGAAGAACAACTGAAATTGCAAGCAATGTTAACAGATGCTTGGCGATTCGACGTCTTTCCTTTTCAAGTTAGCATAACATACGCGGGTATTATACTTAATTAAACATGGAACTATAGATTTCAACATTTGTGAATTCTAAAATTAACAGCTTTCATAAGTCTTTCCGGGTGACTCTTATCTCTTTAGAATCTGGGCAGCGTTTTCTTGGGCGAGAAGATTTTTTACGTACCAGAGTTCAAAAGACTGGCTCCAGTTAACATTTCAGAAGACATCTAGGCCCAACAGTATGGATGAATCATTAAATTTCCATGTGATGTCAACAAGTTTACAAATCTAATAGTGTAGCTAGAATAAACCAAATTCCAATCATTGACACTTTGGACTCCACGATGACATACTATGTTCAAACATTTCAACTTCTTTGAACTCTGATTCTAAGCATATATAGCAACTGCTGTATGACGCTGAAAGGCCGTCTAAAGAGATTCACATTTCTCTACATTATCAATATAGCACTGGGGAAAAATATCAGCAAAATTTTAAGGGACATGATAGTGTTTTTGGATAATCTTGTCACTTTTTGCATATACATGAAATGTTTTCATAAAGTGCTACTGTTGCATACATTGACTGATAAAATTGTGGACACCATTAGTCTATTTTCAGAAAATGAATGTACAGCAATCAAGTCCCTCTTCTGACCTTATGCATAGAATACACAATGCATCTACTGCCAAGTTTATGAATCAGATAAAGGGTTACATTTTATTCATAGGCGTACATTTGTCTCCATCTGCAGTCTATCAACGTTCTCTTGATGTGTGTAGACAATGTTACTGGTCGTGATGAAGTTCTTCCTTACAAGTAATTCATTGCTAGTTTACATATTGTAGCAACCGCTCTAAGTTCTGCTATGAATAAAACCAATGCCTCAATAAGCCTAATTAATAATTTTAATGCACTTGATATCTACTGGGGGTGCTCACGGAAGTATCCATAAGAATCAATGATTATGAGGAATGCTATTAAAATCTTCCGACACAAGAATCATGTGCAAAGAAAAAGTTTAATTGTTGTTTCCCGTACCTTCATGCATTGGTGTAGATCATCTTCTCCTGTTCTAACATGAACCTGCAAAGTTGAGGGAATAAATTAGACTAAACAGTATATCAAAGACAGTCAAATACAAGACCAAAACATACTTCAATTATTTAGTTGAGATTACTGCTAGAGACGGTCAATTTCAAACTATAAACATGAGTAGCAGATTCGTCAGCCTATTAACTTCAAACTACATAATCCTTTCATTATCAACTGCTATAGCGCACTCGATGTGAATTAACTGGCTCATCACATCAATGCACAAAATTGAAACTGTTTCATTTCAAGTCCCTATACCTCAATGACTCGTTCATAGGATGAAATTTGATCATTTTCCAGGAACGCCAGAATGACAACCCCTGCTGCAACTGTTGAGGGCCAGTATCTCAACTGCTCCCGATCTGATAGTGCTAGCACTGCCAGGTATACGGCCGTTTTCTCCACCTCAGTGTCAGCTCTAGAAGCTTTCAAATAGAACCTAGATACCATTGCCCCGCAATAATAGGTACCAAAAGAAATTACGAACAAAACTGAAAACAAGTCTACCATTAATGATATTAATTTTAGAGAGACTCCTCGCGTTTTGTGCCCCAGTACACATGCAACCAGCAATCTTAGGATTTTAACGAGTGGCCAACAAAACGAAAAACGAAAAACGAAAAACGAAAATTACCATAAGAAATTGTAAATAGTGGGAAAGAAACACTGAAAGTTGAGGACCTCTTGCACGAGCCACTCCATGGCCACAACTTCACATCTAGTGTACACATTACTCCCGATGCGGAAATTTGTTTCTTTCACACTGCAAAGCCCATTAACAGAATTTAGTCTGTGGGCTCCGATCCGAAAGTAAATATATCTCAACTATCTTCAAAATTCTCTTTTCCGGAATGACTTGGAAAGAGATACCCTTGATAACATCTTGGCTTTTAAAGAGTAAATTAAGTTGCGATTAAACAAGATTCGAATAAGGTTAAACATTTGACGTCATTGATTAAGTAAAGGAAAAGAGAAGTTGACCTATTGTACGGCTGATTTTCTTCTAACCTAGTGGCCAATGTAAGACAAGCTATACAGAGAATTTGTAGGTTCCTTTCGTTCTTAAAAAAGCCCTTGCTCAAGAACCGGTCCAGAAGGCCAACTCCGAGGAACATTGTCTCATTATGGAACTCTTTTATAGTTGATTGCTGCACATTTATAGAAACAAACATGAGTTCACAATCATTTACAATTTATACGCAATCGTAATATGTAAGCTTCATATAAAAAGATTAGTTAAGAACACCGCTGGCCCAAAAGATTCGTTGCTTTAGGAAAACTTATTATCATAACTTTTGGTAAATAGAGAGAGAAAATCATTTGATGCTTTTAACAACACTTCTGGGGGAATAATCTCTAATCAAAAGTTCAAGGCCACAAAACATCGAAATGAATTCGTTAAGTCGAGCTAAATAAACCCAATATTATCTCATCTGAAGCCAACCCGTTAACTGGCATCGCGTTAAAGTGGGAAAGTGTGCTAGCATAAAGCTTCAAGTCTTAGTTTTAGTCAGCTGTTGAAAATGACGAAGCTGTAGTTGAAGCTTGTGACTATCCGAATTCTAGAACGTAATAATTGGTGACTGCCTTGAGGTTGAGGTTATGCATACAAGAATTTTGGAAGCTAACAGAAAGATGTTCTCCACACTGTGTGTGTGAAGCGTCGATGTGTGTTTGAATTGTAGTTCAGAGAATATTTTGGATTGGTTCTTTAACTGAGAAGTTGCCACACACACACACACACACATACATATATATCACGCTCCAGTCCGATCCCAGGACACGTTTACTATCTCAGCCGGTTAATAGTGAATAAAGACAAGCTAGGTACCAACCTGAACAATCCAGTGAACCATCAAGAGTCGCTGATGGAGCATGAAGTCTCTACAGTCTTCTTTAGTGGAACAATGCAACTCCACGTAGTCATGAAATAATAGTTGCCTTCTCTCTCGTTCCCTCATTCTTTCGTAGTTCAACTCTTCCTCTCCATCTCCGAACCTCACAAACTACAAGAACCACAAAACTAGTAAGTATAATAAATTAATGTTGAAGAAGGGAAAAAAAAGAAAAGAGGATCTACACTAAATGGAGCCTGTTTGGCTCCGTTTTATGAAACAAGATCCGGGATCGTAGCCAAACAGTTAACTATATGAATGTAATGTGTCCACTAGAAGTTTCGAGAAATTAAATAAAACGGTTATCCATCATGAGCCCAAAAGTAACTGATTTAAGAAAAATGTAACAAAACGCGACTACGTTACGAAATATTAGTACGGACGGAAGGTGTTAACTAGGTTATGTTTAGGTCCCAAGAAAACAATCAGATAACAGTACACTAAATTCAGCGACCAAAGAAAAAACTTACGTTGAATTTCTCTGAACGCTGTGCTTCAACATCCGAGTATCTTCTCGAGTCTAGACTAACACTTGATCTTAAGAACTGTTTCCTGAACTCTTTCAGTAAAGAGTAAGTACAAGTCGGAGGTGAATCTGCGGTTGATTTATCAGAGAATTGACTTCCAGAATCGAGGAAGACAGACGGAGAGTAATCTGATAAGTATATGTCCGACGAAAACAAGTCCGAGTGAAGTTCCGAGTAAGCGGTTTCTGAGTCGTCGTAAGAGAAATCCTCCGTGCAAGCGAGATCGGCCTGGGTTTCCATGCTCTTGAATTTTTTATGTACAGAGACAACATCGTGCTCTTGTTCTGGTTCTCCTGTCACTGTTTTTAGTGACAAGCACGAATCCACCGGAGAAGAAACAGAGACGACGGCAGTTTCTCTGACGTTTTGAGGACCAGCAGCAGCAGAATCACAAGAAGATTCACACACTTCCACTTGGTTTTTTACCGTCTGCTTATGGTAAGATCTGGTTGCTACAATTTCGATTCCTTGAGATTTCCTTTTTCTCAGTACTCTTGATTCCTCTGTAACTCTGCTTGAATCGCTAGACGCTTGATCCCACAAGTAAGAGGAGGAGAAGTTGGAGTTGACAGAAAAACCACATAATGGTTCGCTCCCCGTTGGCGGAGCTGAAGAGTAAAGAATAGGAGAGATATGGCGGCGGACACGGCGGGGAAGCTGGCTCCGCTGCTGCTTCTGCTTGTTATTATTCCTGATGAAGGGTTGCGATGATTGAAGCAGTGAGAGGGCACTAGTGCATTTGAGTTTCATGTTTAGTAACGTTTCTCTCTAAATTTGAATTCGAACCATAAATTTTTTTTTTTTAAAAAAAAAGAAAGAAAGCGAGAGAGAGGTGCATGAAGAAGATGAATGCTTGAAACATGAGCGGTTATGGACGTCGGGTTTTATAGGATATGGGTGTGGAGTGGGAGGATCACTTGTGATTGATGGACCCTCCAAATCTTGGACGTTGACGATTACTTAGATGGTTCAGACGTTAACTATGTGTAATAAGCTCGTGGAAGTGGAACGGCCAAAAACAGAATTATTGTTGTTGTTCCAACATATTTTACAATCCTAAATTGTTTGTAATTGATGGGAATGAAAAGAACAAAAGTTGGGTATCTTGTAATTTGTTAAAATATCGACTGATAACATATTATTTGTGACACATTTGATGACATGGGGGTACTAATTTCTACTGCATTTCTTTGGTTTTTGGTAAGTTTTGTGGGTTATGGCTACCAAAAAGAATTGAACTATTATTCCCTCACAACAACAAAACTGATTTTTGGCTGTGTTTTTCTTGACGATGGTTTGAAAATGATCACAAAAAGTTCAAAATTCATCGTCAAAAGTGAAGATTTTCATGATATTTTATGATATCGACATAAAATTCAGGTCTTTAGTGACGATTTATATGAGTCGTCGCAAAATGTGCGAGCATTTGCAACGATTTAGAAATTTCGCCAGGAAAGGTTTAGCTTTATCATTGCAAAAAGTTGGAGTTTTAGTGATGAATTTTTGAAACATATGGCCAAAACTTGTTTAATATCAAGTCGCAAAAGGTTCAAAATTTCATCACTAAGGCTTGGACTTTTGGCGACGAATTTTTAAAATTGTTGCAAAGTTGATATTAAAGATTTTATATCTTATGTATTTCTTAGGAGAATTTTGATGAATTTCTTGTGTGATAGTATTTTTACAAATAATAATGTTAAAAACATAATTTTTTAGTGGGAAGTACGCTTAATAATCCTAAGGTTAATTATAATTGACATTTATATGTTTTTTCATATTTTTTCATTTGCCTTCTTTATAAATTTGTTGAAATAACTAATGCATTCAAAATTATTTAAATTTGTTTAAATCTATAGGGTTATACCTAAATGATTCTTTAATGATACTTGTTGAATATATTACTATACCTCTCATACAAATATTTTATGAAAATAGAATAGAACATCTAAACATTGTAAAATATTTTCAAAGTTTTAAACATATTATTGAAAAATATATGATAGATAATTTAACTTTTTGAAAAGTAAATATTATTTGGATATAAAAAATAAACATACCTAAAATTTTAACATTAATAAGATCATAATATAATATATTTAAATTGACTACTACTCTTAATAATTGATATTTATTTAACAATAAAATAATAATACATATAAATATTGGAATGTAGTAAGCAATATAATATAATGATATATGGTAAGTAGTGCAAGATTTTAAATAGAAGTTTAACAATTTTGAAACATACATGTTAAATAAATAAAGTTTCACGTTTATTCCACCGAAAAGGAAAAAATAATTTTTTTTGGATTCCAAGTGATATCAGACTCGGTAAAAGAGATAAAGAAGTTCTCCATGTTTGGATTCCAAAGAAGGGTCCTTGCATGTTTGAAGGCATCAATTGAAAGAATCAAAGATCTTCCCTTAAGTGTTGAGTTATTGACACCCTCTTCCAATAACTTCTTGGTTTTAACTAAACTAGTAGAAAATACATTGAACGAATCCCCTGATGCAATATGGATCAATGAATTAGATGAATCATCAGTGAAATGATGCAATTCTCCTAAGAAACAATTAGTATAGAATTTTCTAATTAATTCAAATGGTATAACAATATAGTAATTCAAACGCACATATACCTTATTGAACAGATATAGTAATTAGAATCGACGACTATTCCAAAATAATCGATTTCTTTAATCTTGTACTGATCATCGGATATTACCACTACCTTTATTTTCATCTATGCTTTCTTAATGGAAGCTTTACACAACATATAGTATATACAATTAAGTGTTCATTTGAGAGCTTCCTAACAGAAAATGAGTTACATATAATTAAGGAATAGCCGTAATTTGAATGGTAGTAAAATCCTTGAAGAAGAAGATCAGCTATTAGAGGCAAGTAGTGATTACACTTTGATAAGATTATTTGTTCATCGTTTTGTCCTTCATAAGAGAGAATTTTGCCATATTCCTCCCAATAAAGCTCATTTTTGCCACCGAAAACTAGTCAACACATCAACATTTCGCAATGAATTAATGTTAAGAGTTTTATTCTGAAAAAGTCAATTTAGCGTAAAATTCTTTTAGTAATCAAATCCCATAAATTCTCAAAGGTGGAATGAACTGATCCAAAATTGAATAGAAATTTACTATACAAATCTAAGAAACAAAAAGAAAAGGTCATTCCATTTTAGTTATGCTAAAAACAACCTTCTCTTCAATAACTTGTTATTTATTATGACTACAAAACAACATAGCTCATGTCTATCATTAGATTTGAACCAATTCTCTTATTGAAGATACACTTGATTTAATCAACGAATACTCAAAAAAAGCTTTTGTATATTAAACATGTAATAAAAGAGCTTAAGTTACATACATGGTAACAATCTTACAAAAAAGATAAAAGAAGAAGAAGCAAACCTGGAGAAAGTAGGGGGAGAGAGAGAGAGAGAGAGGAGGAGGAGGAGGAGGAGGAGGAGGAGGAGGAAGCTAGGAGAAGACAATTGGCTAAATGTTGAAAACAAAATGAAGTAGATAAACATCCCTTCCAGAAGTTAAATACTCTCATAGACCTTTCATCAAACAGTTAGCAGGCTTTCCTTAAAGAAGCATTAAAGATGGGAAAAAACGTTAACTGATATACAACCAACACAAAAACACAATTGACCATCTTCCAAACATGAACATAAATAAAAACCTGTACAGAATAAGAACAACACAAAACTCACGTAAAATCCAAAATGTAGAAGAAAAATATAACACAATAAAAGGAGGGTTCTTGAAAAATGGAAAAGAAGGATAGTACCAGCATAGGACAGTGATAGTCGTAGATTGCATTGTATTTCTGTAGGTAGGTTAGTTTGTATTTAGTTGTTAATTTGATTGCTTAGTGCATGTTTAGGTTAGAATTGTGTTAGTTAGTGCATATTTGCGTTTTAAGTGTTTTATATATTAGAACATACTTTTGAGTTTCAATTTTATATTTTTAAGGTGCCTTGATGTTTTTTCCAATGTTTCAGGAAAAAGAATGGAAAACGAAGAAGATTCAGAGAAGAATCGAAAGTTAACCCAGGGTCACGATCATGACAGAAAGATGATGGAGGTGCCATAATCATGACTAAAGGACAAAATCTTGGCTATGATCATGCCACTAAAGGCCACGATTGTAGCCTGCATGCAAACAGAAGCAGCGATGCTTATAATTTTAAGTTTTTGAGGGACTTTTCAGAGCTTTGGGACCTGAAAAAGACCCTAGGGTTACCCTAATTGAAAAGACTATATAAAGGAAGAGATATAACCTTAAAGAGAGCTTCATTTTCTGCCACTGTTGGAAAACCATCAAGGAGAGAGAAAAAGGAGAGAGAAAAGGAAAGAGAGAGGAGAAATGGGTGAGTTTTCGCGGCTACTACTCTCCCGAGGCATCTAGATCTCCATTCTATTATATATTTTTTCCATCTTGTGGTTCTTTTCTTTTATTATGAAGGTGAAGATGAATATATGTATGTATTTGGGTTTGATTAAGATGTTTTAACTTTCCTTCGAGATTAGACCTTGTTTAATGTTAATCTAGTTATTATTGTGTTATTGTGATTAGGTATTGTGATTGATTATGGTATTTGCATATTTTGGCAATAAATTGAGATGGTGAACAGGATAAAAATGATTAGTCATATAGTCTCATATTTAATGTATTTTTTTTCTATATGAACATTTTCATTTATTTTGGTACTTAAGTTGTTCATATTTTGTTTATAAGTCTAATTCACTCATCTAGATTAAAAAGGAATGAATTCGAATAAGTTTGAAGCAATTTGGAGTTATTCAAGCGTCAAACCTATACCTTGGCTGATTCTTCAAGCATTAGGCATACTACACCACAATGGGACCTATTTAATTGGGCCTATATGTGAGTAGATTGATCTAAGGCGTGCAACTACAAGAGCAGCTATCTAGGCATGCAACTACAAGAGTAGCTATCTAAGATGACGTCGACTTATCAGATGGTGCCTATCGCCCTCAAGACACTAAAAAGATTGGGATAGTTTAGAGAAGGCCAGGCAGTAAGGACTAATTTACATTCTAGTAGAAACTTAAGAGGCCATAATTGCAAATGAAGTAAAAGTGGATCACCCTAATATTTGAGGGAAATAACCTAGCTAGGATCCTCACCCACATTCTCCAGTAGCACTTAATCATTAGGTTAACTCCATAGAGAGCACAAGCATTTGTAGTTGACATTCCACACCTCCATAACCCAACCAACTCAAGATCACCAAATTGGAGAGAGATATATGGGCTAGATTTTGGTAGTGCAACAAACTATTAAAGAGGGATAGTAAGATCTAATGGAACAAATAGCAAATTTAGAGGTGTAGGATCATGGATGCAGGAGGTACTCATTCAGATCACAAGATATTTAGGTGCCACCTCTACAAAAGCAAGCCATTACATTATAATCAACTCCTTAGCAAATGGATTTTCCAAATATAATTGAGGGAATATGTGACAGCATATAAGAGGTTAACACTTTTTTCCTCCAAATGGATCCCTAGATAGAAATAGAAAAAGAGCATATAGATGACCATATATTAGGCTCTTTACTTAATATCATTACTCAGCTTGAGTTAGAGTCTCAAGATGTTTGATAAGGAATTTTTTAATTTTGATCTTCATGTTTTCATGTGTTTTTTTGTAGTTTGTAAGTGATTAGCCTTGCTAAACTTATATTATTTTATTCTTATTTCTATTTTGTCATTTATTCTTAATATATTGAATCATAGATTTTTCACAGTTATAGTTAGCTTAAGTTTCTATCATTTTATTGTTATTATTTGATGTTATATTTGTTTTATTTCGTGATTGCATAGATGGTAATGGATGGAATTCATGGTGTGAATACAAACTTTTAGATTATAAAATAGGGAAGTATCAAGTAACTTTACCATTTTCTTTATGTCAATTTTTTTTGTATTCTTTTACAGGATTTATTGTGTACATTAGGGACATTGTACATCTTTAACTGAGGGGTAGGGGTCTTGTGCTTTTGATATAAATTTACTTATCATTTAGGCAAGTTTGATTATTCTTTACAAATATCTCCAATTTGCTAATTCTTATCTTAAAGCATTTTTAGTTGTGTTAATCACTGAATTAAGCTAGAATATGAAAGGATGAAAGCATAATTAGATTGATTTTTACTTTCACTTGCCCCATTATAAATGGACGTGTTGCTTATCAATTTTAAAGAAAGTGTTTAGGATTTTTCACACATGACCGTAATTTGTAAGGTTTTGAACCTTAGCCTTTTCTTTAAATAATGTTAACACTGTTACAAGTTGATAACCATTTTTGTTAGTAGCTTAACATTTATATTTGCATTATAAAGGATTGTAGTACTTAAATATATAAGACTTGATTTGACAAAGGAGTATCAAGAATGAGAAATGGTGTGAGTTTATGTATTTAAGGGTATATCTTCTCATTTGTTTGCTAGCGATGACTCATATATTCTCCTCATGAACTCATAAGAAATAAATTTAAAAATATTTTGAAATTATCTTAATCAAAAAATAAGAGAAATTTTTTTAAAAAAATTTGTTATAGTTATGAGAAGGAGAAAGAGAAGATACTTGTGCTATTCAAGATTTTTACACCTTATTTACATTCTAATTAGTGACTTAAGCTACATCAGTTCAAATTTTTCTATAATCTTTCTTAGGCAATTTCCTTCATATTGATTAACCAAAAGTCTATATTTTCCATACCTGACTAAGACCCCATTATACCTTGACGTAAAGACCTCTTGATTTTTGCTTCTAGTTTATTTTATTAAAGCGGAGATGTAACATATTAACAAGTTTATGGTTAAGACTCCTTTTATGTATTGAATTAAAATTTTCATTTACATTCACCCAAAACACTTAGAGTGAATAGAATGAATCTTTTATATGAGGATGATCAATCCTACAACATTTGATTTCAAAAAGTTATAAATATCATTTATGATATTTTCTTGTGAAAATCTATTATATGATTATTTGATTCTAATCGTATTTTGTTTAAACTCTCGAGGCATGACATTTGAAGAATGAATAGACAAGATGAGATAGAGAAGGGGTTGATATTGAGAAGAGCTTATATATTTAAATACTTGGGAATGAATTCGGACAAGTTTAGAGCAATTTGAAGTTATTTTGATTGAGTTACGGAAGCATGACAATGTATATGGCCACGAGAAACATGCCTTGTTAAATAGCAGGAAGGCCCTGTTCAAGATACAAGCCCATGTTTGTGCACGTGTTATCTCTAAAAAGGATTACACGTATATTTAAGAAATATTGTCATTAAAACATCCATTTATCTTTTTATAATTAAAGTTTCAAATTTTAAAAGTTAATATTGAGCGGAAGAAGGAGGAGGTTGTAGAAGCACAAAGAAAAATCTTAGAGTGGCACAAATCATGAGGAAAAAAACAAACCAAAGAATCTCTTTAAAGTAGATTTTCATCAATCTAGAGTAAACTTTTTAGAGATTTGAGGATTTAAATCTTATCACCTTTGATTTTTAGCTTTTTATTTAGTTTTAATGTTTCATTTTGTTAGACCCCGAATTTTTATTTATGATGTCATTAAGCGTGAATTGTGATTATTATATGTTTATGGTTTAGTTTGATTTAATTAAGCTTGGTATTG
>JANZLD010000003.1:43761345-43773836 GCA_026413575.1 Erythroxylum carthagenense
TTCGTGGTTCACATTGCCTCTCCTTGGTGTAATCTGAAGTCCTGCATTGCCACCAAGTTGGACCTTTTGTCCCTCATTTTGGAATTGCATGGACGTCTCCTTCCAATCCACCATGACCTTTCCTAATGTTTGTAACCAAGCAACCCCTAAGATCATATCCATTCCTTCTAAATCTAGGACATAAGCATCAATAGTCCAATCCCTTTTTCCCACCCAAATAGGGATGTCCACACACTTTCCTCGAGTAGTCACCCTATGGCCATCTCCCAATCTGATTCCTAATGCCTTGCTTGACCCTACTGCCAACCCCAAACCATTGCTCAGCTCAGAAGAAATGAAGTTATGGCTGGCCCCGCTATCCACTAGAATCGCAATCGAAACTCCTTGTAGTTTACCTGTCATCCGCATGGTTTTTGTCTCAGGTGTCAGTGCCCCATTCACTCCAATTACCTCCATGGTTCGGCATTCCAGAGCTATATCACCCTCCTCCTCAGTTTCTGCTTCTAATGCAATAATTTCTCCATTCTCATTCAAGGTTTCGTTGTCATCCAGTATTAACAACCGTAGTTGTCGTTCTGAATAATTTCTCCATTCTCATTCAAGGTTTCGTTGTCATCCAGTATTAACAACCGTAGTTGTCGTTCTGAACATTGATGGAGGGGATGAAATTTCTCCCCACATTGGAAGCACAACCCCTTTGCCTTGCGATCCATCAGCTCCTGGTACGAAATGTGGTGCAATCCTCGATTTTTTTCCATGGATGGTCTTCGGTTCCCTTCCCCTGGTCTAGTCGGCATCGTGGGGTCAGAAACGACTCCTCGGGTCAGCGATCTAGGCTGAAAACAATGACCCGTCGCATTTCGGTTTAGACCCGACCCGCCCTCTGTGTGCCCCGCTCCATAAACCACAGTATTAGAGGACCCCAACTCCGTATAAGGAGGATGACCCCGGCTCTGGCTTCTGTACCCAATCTCTCCTTGGTGATGCCAGTTGCGATGTCGTGGGTTGGATGATTTGAAACCCCTTT
This sequence comes from Erythroxylum carthagenense, assembly GCA_026413575.1. Classification (NCBI taxonomy): domain Eukaryota; kingdom Viridiplantae; phylum Streptophyta; class Magnoliopsida; order Malpighiales; family Erythroxylaceae; genus Erythroxylum; species Erythroxylum carthagenense. The sequence goes on from JANZLD010000003.1 coordinate 43,762,373, forward strand.
GATCCCCGTACATCTCCTCCTCCACAGCCCTTGCCACCTTCATCATCTGAACCCTGTTTGTTGGACTGAAGGTATGCACCCTTCATCGGATTTCATTACGTAACCCACTCATGAAGTAGCCATCAGTTGTGCTTTCGATAAGCGTCCCACCTGAGAAGACACAAATTCGAAGGCCTCAATGTATTCATCGACAATACCCGTTTGCTGCAAATCAGAGAGTTCTTCAAACGGGTTCTCAAACCTTCTTCCTCCATATCTGTCGATTAAAGCCTATTTCAACTTCCCCCATGTTAGCTCCACTTCAGTCTCTCGAAGAAGATTGAACCAATGAATGGTCGATCCTTCCGTGCTTAATAAAGCCAATTTGATCTTCACCTCTTCCGAAATGCCATGAACTTCGAAATAGATTTTTGCTCGGGTAATCCATCCTACTGGATCAGACCCATCGAACATAGGTAAGTCTACCTTCCTCACTGACATCCTATACTCTTCCATATTGCCCAAAGAATGCTCCGACTGCACATTCGGTTGAGTACGCTGAGTATCCCTGGCTCCCGCCATGTTCAGCCTCCTCTTATAAGTCTCACTGCCTTGTCCCTCCTCGGGACGCTTGCCCATCAATTTATTCATCTCTACCAGTAATGCCCGCTGCATCTCCCCCATGGCCATTCGCATTGATGATTGTATCTCTTCTACCCCAGCTTCCAAACTAGCCATACGAAATTCCAATAGCTCAACTCTGTCTGACATCTTCAGTGGCACGAAGATGGGTCTCGAACTTGAGATAAAAACAAACTAGAAGTAAACTATCCTTCCTTCCGATGAAAATCCGGCAGGTCGGACCAATGTTAGAACTCTAGTCTTGGAATACTAGAGTTTCTCTATATTATTTCAATATATCTGTAATGTGTTTATCACTACAGAATAGTAGTATAGTATTTCTCAGTAACCAGAGCAGATTTGCTCCTCAGAAGGTATGAATATCCTTCTGTCACTATCTTCCCTCAATTTTCTGCCTACCTTCCTCCCTTCTCTCTCCCCCTTTATAAACCCCCCCTCTCTAGGTACATTTTGTTATGCCTAACTAATTTGCCACATCAGCTGATAACTAACTCCCTCCTTGGCCCACTGTTCTTCCTCTGGAATAAATCACTCTCTTTCTCTCCCAAAGATCCTAACAATTTATGTACTTTTAATTTATTTATAATATAGTCTTTTCTAAGTAATTTATATGCATCTCCGATAGTTGCTTCATGTAATTTTTTATAGTTAATAACTATTCGTCGTTTTCCTTTTTTTTGTTCAGAATGATTGTTAACATAAAAAGCAGGTGCTGAATGTTTACTAGCATTTGGAGAGATTAATTGTTTTGTTGTTAATTCCGAACATTCAGAAATAAATTCTTGCACATCTTGTTATTCACCTACATATTGGTAAAATTATGTCTGTTTGTAAAACTTGTAGAACTCTTCATCAATCTATCGTCCATAATGAAAAGAAATTAAGAATTAATAGACAGCTCATTCAAGTCTCTACATCTATGAATCACTTCCTTCAATCAATGAATGCATCTGTTGAAGCACTCCAACTTTAACAAAATAGAATTAACAGACATTATGAACTATCTCAATTAGGAAAAGAAGATGCTAAATATTTACATAACCAATTTAAAGAACATCTTAATGAATCGCACTAGTGGTAATTTTTGTAAACAATTACAAGAACATATATTATATACTGAAAATTTAGTTAATCAATATAAAACCAAAAAGGAATATTATGAAGAACGATATAATTATGTACAATTTGTTATTAGTAATCAAAATGGATTAAAACCAATAAAAGAAGGATTAGAATTAGCTCAAAATCTATATAATTTTTATATACAAGAATTAAACTAGTTAAATACTACTTTACAAAATCATCACCATCAATAAACTCAACTAAATCTAAAACCTAGACAAGATATACATCATCCTCTCCTGAACAATTTAATTAATCGACAAAATATTATTTATTATGGTAAAATTGTTCAGGAAACACCAATCAGAATAAATCAATGTAGTGGACACATTAGAATAAATTTAATTGATCAACAACAAATGTATACACAATTACAAAAAATTCCTAACAATAAAAGACATAAAATAGGATATACACATTTATCCACAATTCAATTTCTATTAAAATCCACTTTTGAATAAGGTATCGACTCTCCAATTAGAATGGCATTTATTGATGAACGAATGACTAATTTAAATGATCAAATTCAAATAGATTGTCTGTTTCCTTGAAAATTGGATAACTACTAGGGAATTCAAAAAGGATATGCAGATTGGTTAGGTAGATAGTATCAATTAATTCACTTTGGATAAAGAGATAGGAGGTTAATGGATTGGCTTCAGGGAATATTATAGCCTTAGGTTCATATCTGCCTCGATTCTGTGGATAGTATTGGAATAGTTTTTGTTCCTCCTTCCAGTCATTGAGTGCTTGAAAGCAATTACAAAACATTTCAGACGTGAGTTTTTTCATTTCTTCCTTCAAGGCCTTGGTAAGTATAGAATTGATATTTTCCATGTTGATTGGTTTGCCTAATGTCTTCATATTGGGTTCAAGAGGAGGTCTTTCAAGGACTTGTTTCTGTTGAGGCTTTAATATTGGGTTTTTGAAGTCAAGGCTTTTTCAACTTCTTGTTTATTAGAAAAGCTTTTTTGCATAATAAAAGATTTTCTCGTAATGTGTACTACTGCTTTGTGCCATTTGTCATAAAGTCTAGCTATAGGTCCATTGAAAATTACTAGACTTTTTCTTCCTTAAAATCTTCTTTTCTTTGAGAACTGGTGGATAAATGGGGAGATTTTGATAAAGAGGTTTATTAAAAAATCAGACTAAGTATATTACAATATATGCAACCATTAACAAATGAAAATATGATGAATAAAGAAATAATAAGTCAAATACAAAAAAGCTTACAAAATTTAGAAAATCTAAGGGACCCAAAAGAAGTATCAAAGTTGGTATCATTAGGCATTTTCCTCTTTTTTGTTCAAAATGATTGTTAACATAAAAGGCAGGTGTTGAATATTTACTAGTACTTGGAGAGATTAATTGTTTTGTTATTAATTCAGAACATTCGGAAATAAATTCTTGTACATCTTATTGGGTATATGGAATATTATTGCGAATGTTTATTTCTTGTGTAGGGTCTTTTAATTTTATTTCAATTAGTTGAGTATTAGTATTTTTAATTAGATCTAGTGGATATTCACTACAGACTTGATCAAGTAATGTTTCTATTTAAGTTTGTAAACATAAATATTTTGAATCTGTTTGAATAGTAGATTCTAATAGTAATAAATCAATATGCCATTTTCTCAACGTTTTGAGACAGACTAATGATTCCTTTTCATTGATTGGATATTTGCTTTCAGGAGAACTGAAAGCTCCATTTATATACTTGCATAATAGCATCATAAAGTCGGAAAATTGTGCTTTATAATAGATGGTAAGATATTGGATATATTTATCATTGGGAAGAGAAATAATAGCGATAACTAAAAAGAGATTTATGAGATCCATGGCATAAACAATAAATATTATGAGATGAATAAATATTGATGAAACCAAAAGCATTATTGAAATCATACCTAAATTGTTTTTTCCGTTTGGACGCCAAGCTGGTAGGCTTAAAATTTTGGAATGAGCAAGAGGTAAGATAACAGATGTTATAATATCTTCAACGGACTCTTATATAGACGGATGGTTGGCTTTTACAGGTAATCGAAGGAAATAGTTAAAGCTCAACCGACAAAAGAAAAGTAAAAAGCAGGGGAATCTGCTTTTTCTTTATTGAGTGGCCGACAGGGGGCCTACAGCTTTTAAAAGATTATTGAGCTTATTCTTCAATTATTGCTTCTATTGAACTAGAGTCATCCTTTCTTTTGTAGAAGTAGCAAGGCAGCAGATACATTTATGCTGAGCATGATTGCCAAGTTGTTGCCAGATGGCCTACTTCTATTGTTTAGATAATTCATTGAAAATGCCATTAATAGCTGAAAATGGTTGTTCAAACTGTCAAATAATCTGGAGAGCTTCTAGTGATATTGGTGCTTTATATGCTGAAATCATGACTATATTTGGTCATTTATGATTGACTTTGAGTAGTGAATCTGGATTAATTCTGATGCACTGCTGATAAACTCCTTCTAAACAATGAAAATTTAGTTGATTAATGAGATCCCAGTTAAAGTTGTGTCGAGGAGGTTCATCTATAGGGGGGTACATCCCATTGAACAACCATTTTCAGCTATTAATGGCATTTTCAATGACTTATCTAAATGATAGAAGTAATTCATCTGTCAACAACTTGGCAATCATGCTCAGCATAAATGCACCTACTGTCCTGCTACTTCTACAAAAGAAAAGAATGACTCTAGTTCAATAGAAGCAATAATTGAAGAATACGCTCAAGAATCTTTTAAAAGATGTAGGCCCCCTGTCAGCCACCAATTAAGAAAAAGCATATTCCCCTATTTTTTACTTTTCTTTTGTCAGTTGAACTTTAACGGATTCCTTCAGTTACCTGTAAAAGACAACCATCCGTCTATATAAGAATCCGTTGAAGACATTATCATTATGAAATAAAATAGCATTTGTTAGCTTACCTCTTGCTCATTCCAATATTTTAAGCCTACCAGTTTAGCGTCTAAACAAAAAAGCAATTCAGGTATGATGTCAATAATGTTTTTTGTTTCAACAATATTTATTCATCTCATAAAATTTATTATTTATGTCATGAATCTCGGAAATCTCTGTTTAGTTATCGCTATTATTTCTCTTCCCAATGATAAATTTATCCAATATCTTACCATCTGTTATAAAGCACAATTTTCTGACCTTATGATGCAATATTTATTTGATAGATTTTGTTTTCAAAATAAACTTCCACATCTTTATTTATTTTAAGTTCTTTAATTATACATAACATGGTTGCATTAATAGTATGTGGTTTAAGTTTCATTATTTATGTTTCTTTAATTATTATTCATACTTGCATGCCAATTTTTACGTTTTTATCAATTTGTTTTACTTATTTAGATTCCCAATCTATTAGATTATTATTTCAGAATTGTTTGCAATATAACTTTAGACCCATTATTCTACAATATTTATTAAAATATATGTATCTTCATAATAATCATAAAACAAATAAACCATGTTATTCACTGACATATTGGTAAAATAAAGTGGAAAAGAGATAGCTGGTTAATGGATCAGCTTCAGGGAATATTAAGCAATAAACATAAAGAAAGCTTGCTTCTAAGGAAAAAGGTTGACAGGTTTTTGGTAAATTCCCACAAGTTAAGCATATTCAATTCAAGAAGACTCACTTCCATAACCATCTTTGCTATAACCACTACCCAATAGACGTTCTTAACTCTAAGGGAGGTGCTAAGAAAATCCCTTTGAAGTTCAACAACCATCTAGCGTCTCACCCAAAGGTTATCACATCTATCACCAAGGATATGAATTTAAATGCGTAAGAATCCAAATATTATGTTTGCGTGTCAAGGCTTAAAGCAACAGTGAACTCAAGCTTTTGCACTCCAAAGTAGCTTAGGACACTAAAAGAAATCGAGCACTCTAAAAGAAAGCTGCAGGGGATACAATCTAATATCACTCTATTCCCAGGTGATAAATCCCTTTTACAATAAGAGAAGCTAGCATTGTAAAGATACATTTAATGCTCTCAACAATCACAATTCCCTATTAAAACAAAGATCTAAAGCCCAATGGTTATCAGAGAGTGACAAAAGCACTAGCTTCTTCCACTTCTCCATTATAAACATAAGTAATCTCAATAGCATCAGCTCACTTTCAAACAAAAATGGTGGAATCATTAAAGTCCAAGACAATCTAAAGACTACGGCATTCAGTTTCTTCAAAGCCTTCTTAGGCTGCTCCTCAAGTAAGCTTCTCCTCCCAAAACCTTCATTGCCTTTATTAGTCACTCCATCTATACTAACCAAGTTGACCTTCTAACCAAACTCTCTACTAAAGTTGATCTTGAGCAACCTTTTTTCAACGTAGAAGATAACAAAGCCCCTAGACCAGATGGTCTTAATGCCTTCTTCTACCATCAAACTTAAAAACGTAATTGGCAATTAAATGTCAAAAGCTATGCTAGAATTCCTTCACTCAAATAAACTCCTTAAGAAATCAACAAAACCTTTATCTATTTGGTATCTAAGATTCAAAACCCTTCATTAAAGGATTATAGACCTATCTCTTGTTGGAATGTCCTTAAAAAATCATCTCAACATTGTTGGCATCTAAACTCGAAGTGCTCAATTCCCTCATTAGCCCACATCAAGGGGCATTCTTCAAAAGTAGTGAGCTCTTTAAAAGCCACAACAAAAATGTTGCCATTAAAGTTGCTCCTTCAAAATAGAAGTCGAGTGGGAATTCCTATTTTATATGTTGTTAGTTTTTGGATTTCTTGAGAGATTCAAAACATGGTACACAACAACTTAGATATTCAATGGTGCCGAAGGCCTTAGACAAAGGGACCCCTTATTCTCTTATCTATTCTTAAACTGTATAGAAGTGTTCCTTAGACTAATTGCTATCAATATTTAGAAAGAAAAGCAATTAATTCTAAGTATTATTTCAAATGCAAGAAGCTCAATTTGTTTAATCTCACTTTAGAAGAAAATCTGCTTCTATTTCACAGGCCAACAAGCAATTTGTCAAGCTCCCTCGAAACATTGGAAAAACTATCAAGTCTTAATGTCAACATAAGCAAATGTAACTTCTTTGTATACATATGGATCAATCAAAAATAGCCTCTCTATTAGGTAATAATAAGGTTGTACAGTACTGGATCTCCCCAAACCCTATGTTTCGGCAAGACTCTCACTGGGTGCAGTTGTTATTGTTACTGTAGATTTCCTTATTAGATAGGAAGGATAATAACTGTTAGAGAGTTGTTATTGTTATTGTAGATTTCCTTATTAGATAGGAAGGAAATAACTGTTAGAGAGCTTATGAATTGATTAAGAGAACTTTTGGGGACTATGATTGTAATTTAATTCAGAGAATTTTTAAAAATTATAATTGAATTTTACCTTATATGAATAAGATAATCTAGTATGTAAAAGGAGAGGGAGTTGTTGATTTCTACAAGCTCTCACAATTTGTCTACTCAATTCCTCATTCACATCATGGTATCAAAGCAAATTCTATAATCCTGCCTCCAATTTTTCCTTCATTCTCTCACAACTGATAACCCGTGCCCAAACCTTTCTCAAAATAAGAAAAAAGACTAACATTAACAATCTAACTCCATAAACACCTCAAGAAGCCATCGATGACCAAGTCAGAGGAACAGGTCATGTCGACGAGTGCCTCTCGCCCTCCCACACACTGCCAACAACTACTGATCAACTGGCTCGTGCACCACCTCCATTGACATTCTATTGACCCTGTTGCCATGGACTAAGTTGCACCAACTCCAGGATCCTATTGGTGAGCTGATTTTCTGCCTTTAATTTTTGAAAACCAAGTTTGTGTGTTTAACCATAGTTGGTAACATGGTTTCTGCCTTTAATTGCTAAAAATTGGGTTTGTGTGTTTAGCCCTAGTCGTTGGCTCCATCCTAGTCGTATATCATGATGGTTTGAGTCCCTCTTTCGTTGGTGCATAGTTTTTAATATTTGTAGTTTGATTTTTTGCACTATTATTCTTCACCTGATTCTCATTAACGTGTTTCTTACTGTATCAGTTGCATGATGAGTAACTTCAAAACTGAAAGTGTTGAAGGACAACCACCCATTATGGTTCAACAAATCACAAACTGGAAATTGAATGGAACGAATTATATTTCTTGGGAGAAGGCTATCATTGTTTATCCCAAGGGCCTAAGCAAGTATTAGCATCTTATGGATCCAACTCCTGAGAAGTGGGAACAACATGATAGCCAAATAACGACAAGCCTTTGGAATGTCATGGAGCCAAATATTGCTGAAATGTATCAGCATGTGAACTTAGCAAAGAAGCTATGGGAGTATGTGAGACTTTTATTTTCCAATAATGTTATACATATGGAAATGTTCACGTGTGATCAGAGAGAGGAACCACACCAAGTATTTTTTTTATAAATTAAGAATTCATTTGTAGAACGTTTAGCAACCCAGCTGATAACAACAAATAAGGACCAACAGCTGAAGGAAAGAGAAAAGTTGTTCATCATGAGATACTTGGCTAGTTTAAGACTAGAATATGGACCAATTTGGGCCCAAATACTCGATGGCATTGAACCCATATCACTTGCTGAGACATATTCACAAGTAGGTCCATTTTTGAAGGGACCAACACAAGAAAGTGGCGACAAGTCTACTCCAGCTATTCACAATAGTGGAAGAGGTAATGGAGGTCGAAGCAACATTGGGGTCCTAGTGGTCGTGGAAGAAACAGCAACGGGTGCCAAAGGAAATCCTACTGGTCATGGAAGAAACGGCAAAGGATGCCAAAAGAAATGTGATCATTATTGCTTGCTATCTTATTATCAAAATGTCATCTACCACTCTCAAAGGTCAGATCCCTCATATCCTTATGTTTCCTAATACCCTTTTGCTCTCTCTTCCGCCTCGTACTAGTCACTATTTTGATATATATTCCACTCATCCTAAATTAAAAAATATATCAACCAATGCACAAACTCTCAAAATCACTAAACAAGAATGAAATCCTAAGGCTTATTTTGCTATCTTCTCTCCAGTAACTAAAAGCAAATTAACTATCATATGTCAATTTTTCTGTAGAGGAGCTTCATGGATTTCTTTACACTTAACTCCCCAAATCCTACCATTACCACTAAAGTGAACAGAAAAATAGTAAGACCAAAACAAAATTTGCACATACAAAGAGGTTAATTTGCCTCATCCAGAACAAAAGACGATGACAACTAAAACCCAAAAAATTAGTCAACAAACGGCGATACTCGAATCAAAAGAAGTGTCACCAAAAAAGGGTGAAGGACAATCCATACAAGGTCAAGCAGTTATAATAAACGAATGAATCAAGCGGAAAAAAGAACACATAATCCAGAAACTAGAATACCCAGATATCAGAAAACGTAAAACAAGAATAAAACCGAAAGGGCTGAAGAAAACGTACTGGGTTTCTGAGGCTTGCCATCAGCCCACTTGGAGACGGAGAAATGGACCTTCTCGCGAGAGATAGCTTCGGTCTTGTAAGGCTCTTTGAGGCATTGCCTAACAAGATTAGCGCAGATGTTGGAGTATGTTATGTATGTCATCCCAGCTGCTCTCCAGAAGGGCACTGCTGCGTTGGAAGCCATTAAAACTATTCTCTCTCCTTTCCTTCTTGTAGGGATTTGTTGTGTGGAATGGTTTTTGGAGTAGGCTTCTCGCAGCAGCTTTTATATTACAGCCAAACGGCCCAATTGAACAAATATTCTAGGAAACTATACTCGCAAATTCGCAATTCTTCTTATTTTAAATAAACCGTATTTATGTATATTAATATATTTTTAGTTCTAATCAATTATTTATACGTCGAAACAATCTTTTGAAATAACTTGGATTTTTATTAAAATTTAAGAAAATTGAAAAGATAACATCTTAAAGCACCCGTTGTATGTTGGCGGCAATACATTAATGGAAATCTACGGTGTAATGTTTTTACCCAATAGATACTAAATCCTATCCTTCACTCATGTTTGCTTGTTGTTTCACCACTTTTATCTTTTATCTCTGGATGACAGAAGACAACAATATTTGTCTCTCCTAAAATCGAAGGACACGGAGTTTGTGTCCCTATCTTCGGAAACTAAAACGTATATTGGTGCAAATTGCCCCACTTATCCAGTTCGTCTGGGTCCTCCACCACCAAAGCTAGCCCCCGTCTCCATCTCGCCTGTCGTCTGGGTTCTCCACCAAAGCACGCCCCCTTCTCCCGCAATAAAATCACTCCTCGCTCTCGACCATTTTTGTCTCGCAGCTTCTCTCTCGCACGCGGATTCTTCTTCCCTAACACGCTCGTCGATTTTCGGAGGTCAAGTAAGTGTTTTTGTTTTTTTAAAATGTCGCTGCTTCCTTGCTAGTCTTTTCTGTGGTATGGTTGAATTAGGAGTACATTGTCTTCATCTTCTCATTTTCTTGTCTGGGGTTGGAAATGGACGATGTTTCTCAGCCACCAAAGCACACAGATGGTCACATGAAAACCCAATCTTTTCTTGTCCACAACTGCCTCTCGTGTCTCCATCATTCATCTTCCTTACCGTAACCAAACATATTCGCATCAACACAACACTAACGCATCACTCTCTATTCTCAAAATTTCACGTGATTTTCATTCCCGGTTTATTCTCGCCTCTCCTCTTCCTCGAGAATTCATTTTTGTTAATCTTAGTTCTTGATATTGAAATATATACATATACGAGTATACAGAATACGTTTTCTTTTTCCTCCAATGACTAGAAAAATCCCAACTTAATGTTGAGATGACCCCTTTTTCTCATTTCCTTTCTGGGTTTTGATGTTTATATGAAGTTTTGATAGAAATTGCTTTGACTGGACCTGTGTATGAGCTTGTGGAGGACCAGTCATTGGTTGGATTTTGTATAAAGATGGTGATCTTTTTATGTTCCGTATGTGTAGCTTTCCTTGTTGGGGTAACTGTTGGATGGGCATGGAAACCCAAGTGGGTGGATTCCAAGAGCGACAAGTTAGCATCTTGTATTTCCAAGTTATTGGATTCTTCATCATCATTGAAGGGTTTCGCGTTTGCTCTCTGCTTGAACTCACCACTGGCAAGGTCACCAAACTGCCAAACATGGCTTCTTGAGAATTCCATGGAGAAGAAGCAACCTTTTGTTCAGCCAAATGCATATGAAGATTGCAGGTACTAGCTTGTATCTAATTCATTTTCTAACCATTTGGGTTCTAAACGAAAAAGTAGTTCTTTTTGATGAATTGATTTGGTCTGTGTGTCTCTCTCATGTTAAAACTGAAATACACCGAGTTCTTCATTTGAACATTAAGTAATTGATAACTCGTAAGGGATTAATTGATTATATATGTCGGATTAACTAGCTTTTTGTTGATTTACAACCATTTCTACCAGTACATCGCAGCTGAAAGAAGAATGTTCTGAAGTCACCCATCTTGTGACGGAGGAGGATTTGAAACATTTATACCAGCTCGGTGAAGTCAAAGATGGAGGTCCTATTGGATGCGGATGATGGATCATTCTAATCCAAGTATTGTTTACCAAGCATGGCGAAGGGAACCTAAGGTAGATATTTGACTTACAATTTCATATTTAAGTTAACGTAGACAACAGATAGAGCTGAAGACTGTTGAGATAAAAATGTCCATTCAGCAGAATCAGGGACAAATTACTTTCAGGTTCATGTTATTTGAATACTAAGGACTAG
>JANZLD010000003.1:43893343-43907183 GCA_026413575.1 Erythroxylum carthagenense
GAAGAGAAGAAGAGAAATTTTCTTTTAAAAGAGGAGCAAGCATCGTGGAAGCAAATCAAAGGAGCAAGGCTTTTAAAGCCAACCAATTAAAAGCTTAAGGCATGTTTGGCAAGTGACTTGGGTCACTTGCCACTTGTCCAATCCATAAAGCCTAAATCCAATTCTTATTCTAGTTTTCTCCTAATTTTCAATGGCTCTAAGCAATAAATCCTAAAATCATAACTCTAATTTTTCAGTGCCATTGGCCAGTCAATTTCGGAACTGGAAATCCAATTTACCAGTCATTTGGTCATTTTTCCAGTCCGGACATAAAACTCTAAAAATTCCAGAAAAATTTCTAAAAATCCTCATAAATACAAAACACATGATCATACCCTCCAATTCTATATTTCAAGCCCCTAGATCTTATTTTTCACTCAAATTCAATTTTCAAAACACAATCCACTGAATTTTCAATATACACAAATATACCGGGAATATGTCATATATGCATGTACACTCATATGCTGGTGCAACAATTACCAATTACCCAAATATATCGAGGCTAACTAATGCATGAACATGCCAAAATATGAACACACGAGCCTAACCCATTCCAAATTATCACTATACTCATCCCATTGGTGACGGGATGTTACAGGTGAGGGGCAAGAGCTACCATTATCTATTCCTTGATATATAAATGAGAACAGAAACTCAAACTCTAATAAGGAGAGTATTCTAAAAAGATAAATTACAAGATGCTGGCCATTTCACAAAATCAACAGCATGAATTGGTAATTTGCTATAAATAACTAAAAATGGAGAATGATCAATGGCATTACAATCAGTGCATTATAATCAACAACGAAACCGGAATCTTCAGATCTCGTCACCCATAACAATAAAAATCAACAAAGAGGAGTTTGAATATTTCGTCTAACCTCAAAGACAGGGAAGATGGTAGCAGGTGAGGTTGGCGAAGACCCATATGCGTTACAAGGGAAAAGATTCATAGAAGGGTAAGAAGGGGGAAGAGAAGACAAGAATCTGGAAAGAAAACAAAACTTACCGTGCGTTTGGCAGTGAGACGAAGCCGACGGAAGGAGGAGAGCTGCAAGGAAACTGCAAGTAGGAGAGCTTCGTAACCCTACATTTAGCTTTCAGTCAAAAGAAATGAGGCTACTTCTGTCTTTTCTTCATCCTGTCCGTTGGACACATTTTCGCTGTACCACAGATGAGGAATGGACATGAATTTTGTGTCCATGTCTTTTAAGGACAGGACAAATTTGGTTGCAGACAACAATCAAACATGATGACGGATAGGACTTTAGCGTCCTTGTCCACTGTCCACACTCCTACGGACAGTAACCAAACGTAGGGTTAGCATGTAAATAGGCTATATGCTGCAATATAGTAAGGATATATAGTTTTAGATTAACGAAATAAAGTCAATCCACCAATATCCTTTTTAGTAACAAATTATTAATAAGGAATAAAAAAACTTCCTAAATCTACAACTGATTTTGATAGTTTGTTACGTAGAAAATCTTCATTCTTATATTACTATCAATAATTCTTTAATAGCATCTTTATTTAAGTCCATCTCTTCTTCTTCCTCTTTCTCATCTTTTCTCTCTTCTTGAACAATAACTTCTTATATACTTTTCTTCAACCTTTAACTCCTCGCTACTTTATAATGTTATTGTAATAACATGTTCCCTCAAATGTTGCTCGGAGTATTCAAATAAAACACTTGACCTTTTGGTTTTATAGAGATGTAACCTCAGTTGAAGCAACACATTTCATAGGGGTATCACAAGACATTGATACTCCTCTTGCTATTGTTATTATAGAAATCTAGACGAAGTGTAATTGTTCTGTGTAATGTTGTAATATTTGATGTTCTATGGATTACAAGTATTCCTATATGGGGTATCTTAAGGCTAGTTCTTCATGTAAATTGGATGCTCCCATATATAGCCTAATACCTAACATTCATAATTAGATTGGTTATCCCCACAAATGTCATAACATATTATGGATGTCAGTTAAGCTTTTAAAAACATATCTTTATAGCTCTTGTTTCAAGCTTCTAAAGTTGCCATAAGTGATGGTATACTATAATACTTTTGAGAACATTGTCCTCTTCATCCTTCTAATATGTCTAGTGGCTATAAAAACGAATACCCAAATTCTGCAAATAAACCACAAGCACAAGATCAAAAAAGAGAGCTCTAAAGAAAAGTATATTAATATAAAAAGAAAAGGAGAACAAATAAATGACTTGATTAATAGAAAGTTGATCTTATAAACCTATATAAAGGCATTTTTCTTAGTTCATTTGGATAACATTGGGTACATTCAATCATTTATAAGAGAGTTGGGAGCTTTGAGCTAATGTTCTTTTTGAGAGCTTCAAGTACAAAGATCATGAGTAGTTGTATTGTAGAATGTTTCAAGTTAGAAGTAACTCGAGTCTTTGTATTATTTTATTGTATTGATAAATCAATAAATTGTCATATCTATATTCTTTATCTTTTAATTAATTTGTACCAAACACTTGTCTTATAAGATACAGATAAACACCCAAATATGAATTTGTTTATCGATGATCACAAAAGAAGACTAAGTTAGAACAGTTTTAAGCGGTTAGAATAGATAATAAGATAGACTCATTTCACATCAAATTTTAACTCTTTTCACATCAAATTTTACTTTTAAGATAAGCCTGAAAAGTTAAGAATGAAATAAAAATAAGAAACAAAATACACATATATAAAAAATATTTATTACTTTTCCTAGTTATTTTTTTTCTCTTAAGTCTTAAAATTGAAGGAATTAACGTAAAGACTTACAAGAAAATTTCTATCTTATTTAATGTTTTCCTAGATTGAAAAAGTTGTTTATCGATTCCAAAACTTCTAGTTGGACCGCTCGTTCAGCAAAGTAGATGGGCGCTAGCAACATTTGATTGAAAGGAGCTGTAGAAGCAAGAAGTTAGAGAATAGATCTACCAGATTGGCTTTCACTGAAATCTTAGGAACTTCGTTGGAAAGGGTAAACCATAACGGTTAGAAGTTTGGAGTTTAATCTTAATTAATATCATTTTGGAAGTAACAATTTCCACCTTTTTTCTTCTAATTAGAGGGAATAATAACAATAAACAGTATTTATTTAACTAATTTAATTATTTTTTTAATTAGTTCTGATTCTCTTTTGTCCATAATAAATAGACAAATTAGATTAAATGAAAAGATAAAAAATTAACTTTGTTGGTTTCTCCTTCATTCTCTTTCGCTCCCCTCTCTTATCCAAGTTCTTTCGATCTTCCAAAATTCTAAAACTTGTCTTGTCAACCACGTTGATAATGACTGTAAGAATCTAAAAGCACTGTTTAGGATCGAGAGACAGATGACAAGTGGATAAGGTCGCACCACCCCTTTTTCACAGTTGCCGATATTGCTGCCCCAACCATACACACACAAACTCCCCCACACCCACACAGACCTAAACCTAGTATTTATACCCCCACGCACACTTCTCACACATCACAATCATTCGCACTCCCTTTCACTGTATACACAGCCATGGATACCGAAGCTTCGAAGCAAAAAAATAAGCATAGCTCTTATCTGTATGATCAAGAGCAGCCCCCGCCATCTCCCAGCCCCATGAGAAAGATCATAGTGGTAGCGTCAATAGCCGCTGGAATCCAATTTGGTTGGGCTCTGCAACTCTCTCTACTAACGCCATACGTGCAGCTCCTTGGCATTCCTCATAAATGGGCTGCATTCATTTGGCTCTGTGGTCCCGTCTCCGGTATGCTAGTCCAACCCACCGTCGGCTACTACAGTGACATTTGTACGTCCAGGTTTGGACGCCGTCGCCCTTTCATAGCTTCCGGGGCTGTCTTCGTCGCCATCGCTGTGGTTCTCATCGGATTCGCCGCTGACATTGGTCACCATTTCGGGGACACCCTAGAGAGGAATATTATTAAGAACCGTGCCATCACGGTGTTTGTGGTAGGTTTTTGGATTCTTGACGTTGCCAACAACATGCTACAAGGGCCTTGTCGTGCCCTTCTTGCTGATCTCTCTGCCGGCGACCAGATTAAGACGCGTACAGCCAATTCATTTTTCTCATTCTTCATGGCGGTCGGTAACGTTCTTGGCTTCTCCGCGGGGTCCTACACTCACCTATATCACATCTTTCCTTTCACAAAAACCGAAGCCTGTGATGTATATTGTGCAAATCTGAAGTCTTGTTTCCTTATCTCCGTGTTTTTGCTTACGATCCTAACTGTGGTAGCTCTCATTTACGTCTCCGAAAAGCAATGGTCACCAGAGGAGTGCGGAAACAGAAATGGCACTAAAGGTGGTAATGATAAGATGGACATGGAAGGGTCAGGGAGAAATGTTCCGTTGGGCGGACAATTGGTGGATTCTCTGAGAAGTATGCGTAAACCAATGTGGATTTTGCTCTTGGTAACCTGCCTCAATTGGATTGCATGGTTCCCATTCTTGTTGTTCGACACTGACTGGATGGGAAGAGAAGTGTACGGAGGTGATTCAAATGGAAATGAAGATCAAGAGAAGCTATATGATCGTGGTGTGCGAGCGGGAGCACTTGGGTTGATGTTGAACTCAGTGGTTCTAGGGTTCATGTCACTTGCAATTGAGTTTTTCTCCCGCTTGCTGGGTGGTGTTAAGAGGCTTTGGGGTATTGTTAATATCATCTTAGCAGTTTGTCTGTCCATGACCGTCTTGATCACCAAGATGGCTGAATCATCACGGAAGTCAATGGCCATCGCTGGACATGGGACACTGTCTTCGCCACCAGCGGGTATTAAGGCTGGAGCCTTGGCTCTCTTTTCCATAATGGGCATACCCCAGGCGGTAAGTTTTTTTTTTTTTTTTAATTCTTTTTGCCCACATATTTACTGCAAACTACTGAAACTATTAAGGTGGTTGCTCTTAGTTTTAATGGCAGACGTCGTGTACACTTTTAACTATTATTTTCTCGTCAAACAGAAAGAAAGGAAGAAGCATAACCAAGCTATACACATGCAATTTCCGCACAGCGATACTGACGTTATATGTTTCCTTATTTTGTGTAGGTAACTTTCAGCGTTCCCTTTGCTTTGGCATCAATTTTCTCTAGTTCTTCTGGCTCAGGTCAAGGTAAGCAGTTATAGTCTCTCATTCCTTTTTCAGAAACAAAAGGGTAGCAAAACGATACCAAGAGACTTGAGATTTATCAGTCCAAGAGGCATCAATTACTCTAAGTCTTAACTTGATATATACATAACAAGTCAATTGCACTATACATCACAATTATGTGAACAAAGAAATTTATTTCATTATCTTTTTGTGAATTGAGATGTCATATATCTATTGACATCGTTGAAGTTTACCATCTTTATAGTTTTAAATCTTTCGATATGCAAAACTCAATAGGAGTACTCCAAAGCCTTGAATTAACTGAATAATGCTAGCGACATTCAAATTCTTTTTATTCTTTATACTTAATGAATAATCAAATAATTGACACCGATTTTAGTTTAAAATTAAGATGTGCAGCCGATTCATTAAAAAAGTGAAAGTTAGCATATATAATTGGACACAAAAAGTACTAAAATCATAACCTTGCTCAATTTTATTTGAAGAAAAGAAAATTTAAATTTTCTTAACATTGTCATTTTTTTTTCTCAGGACTTTCTTTGGGAGTTCTGAATCTCTCAATTGTCATACCACAGGTACGGTTGATTGATTACTGTTCCTAATTACATGTTAGCTAACTAGTTCCTTGAAAAGTATTTATCTGAATATATTGCAGTTTCCATTGTCTTGTCAATATAAGAAGGGTTTCCCAATAATTAAGTGGGACTTGAAGGGATTTGCATGGATTATATTCTTTTGAACATACATTCACATATCTCGACTGTCAGGCACTATTATTTATATATTTAATATCAACCGTTCAACGTCATGCTATAATCTTTACTCTCTGGCATGTGCTAAAAAGGTTAACCTTCCATACAATGGTCCTAATTCGTGAGTTGTGATATATAAGATAAACTGATCGTGAGGTTGACCTTTACAATAAATCAAACTATTGAATCGTTACGTTACTTAATAAGCATTGAAGTGATCTTCTAGAGAGAATATATATATATATATAATTGGGTCTAATGTCTTCGTGTATAGATGGTGGTATCTATGGCAAGTGGACCATGGGACGCTCTCTTTGGAGGTGGTAATCTGCCGGCATTCATTATCGGAGCAATTGCAGCTGCAGTAAGTGCAATATTGGCGTTAACATTGCTCCCATCTCCAGTCCCTAATGTACCAGCTTCCGAAACTTCAGGGCTTGCCAATGCCACCGCCGAGAAATGAGGCCTCTTGTCATTGTCTTAATAACATTTGCAACTTTCCTGCCAGCTTTTCAATTAAAACCTTGAGAAGTGTCCACGGCTAA
Organism: Erythroxylum carthagenense; assembly: GCA_026413575.1. NCBI lineage: Eukaryota > Viridiplantae > Streptophyta > Magnoliopsida > Malpighiales > Erythroxylaceae > Erythroxylum > Erythroxylum carthagenense. The sequence continues at coordinate 43,899,803 of JANZLD010000003.1, forward strand.
GGTTGACCATGCTGTTGTAAAAGAAGTATCTATCGCCACCGACTCAAATTCGAATGTCAATTGACTTCAATTGTTCCTTCGCATGGTTTTGCTTAATATTGTGCATCATCATTACTTGATCTCCCTTACCAAATTTTCCACTCTTTGTCCGATTACAATGTGGAGTTAGTTTGCGAAAGATTTTAAGTACTCAATCGGCAACTCTGAGCCAATTTAACAAAAAGTAAGAGTGAGGGAGTGCGCTCATAGGTTTTATTATTTGATAGCCAGTGAAGAATGGGCATTGATAATTATTAATATCGCAAATAGTAAAAGATATTATTTTTATAAAATAATTTTTTATTTAACAGTGATAGTCATTAATATAGTTATATAATTACTTTCTTTCTGTTCGTTTTGTCTTTTTAGGCATCCTAATATCACTACAACAACTATCAATTTTGACTACTTTTTCTGCCATATATGATTTAAGATTTGTAGTTAAAATTCACTTTTTGGTTATCAAATTTAAAAATCTTAGCTAGAATAACTTTTTGGCTAGGAAATTTGAAAATTGTAGCCTATTGAAATTGCACCTTAAAATTATTTTATCTTCATTGGTTTTTTAAAACTATTATTTACTTTTGATTAATTATTATTTTCCTAGTTAATAATTTTTAACTACACTTTTCATACACAATTCTTCGTAACGAAATAATTTTCATAGCTAAAACTCAAACTTATGTTAGTTAAGAGTGACTCTTTGACTATGAAATTTAAAAATTGTAGCTAAAAGTAGCTTTTCGACTACAAAATTTAGAAATTGTAGCCTATTGAAACAATACCTAACAAAATTGTCTTCACGAATTTTAAGACTATTAGCTATGTTTGTTTAACTACAATTTTATTTTCGGATCTAATTATTTTTAGCTATGCTTTTCACTGTAAATAAAATTTTAACGCAATAAAATTTTAGCAACAAAATAATTTTTGTGGCTAAAACTCAACCGTTCTAACTATGAGCTATTTTTTCTAATATTTAGAGGTAAAAACTTTTGGTTTGAATATATTTTCCTAGCAAAAAAAAAAGTTCATTTTCTCAACTTAAATGACGTTTTCTAAGACTTATAACCCAAAAAATAGATCTTTGCTCTCTTCGTCTTCTTCTTCAATGTACCCAAAGCACCTGATAGTAAAGCTTGAAACCCTCTATAATTATAATGCTACACTCTATCATTTCATTAAAAATCCCAAATCCAATTCTTTTACTATCTGCTTAGTTGTTGCCTGCCTCTCTCTCTCTCACTTTCTCCCTCTTTCAATCTTCGTTCTTCAACTTTTCTAAGGTTTTGTATTTAATTTCTACTGGTTGATACGATTATGATGAGTCGAAGATGTCATTGAGGTCTAGAATAACTAGTATAAGGTGGTAGTGGGTGACATTTTATTTCAACTGTTATTTCCAAAACTAATGTTGGTGATATAGTTTGAGGTCTTTTATTGACCTGTAACTTCTATTAATCTAGCATGTTGTGTTAATTTGTATCCTTCATTTTTCAAGGGAATTTCAAGACAACTCCCTCATCTAGTTTTGTAAAGTATTTATCCAGAATTTTCTTTTTTCATCAGCCTCATTCTATTATGTGCTCCAAACCTACTTTTGATAGGTACTCTTGCTTCTTAGTGATCCTTTTGATACAAGGAATATAATGCGTTAAGGTATATCCTTTTGCTTCTTAGTAGTCACCTTTTTCCCTTCATCAAATCATCCAATTAGATTGTGTATTTAATTAAAAATTGAACTAAAATTGAAACAATATTGAACTCCGATAAATGAAAGTACTATAAAAAGTTGATATCAAGTAAATAGTGCCTGTGTGATGAATCCCTTAAGAATTCTTAAATATTGACCCCTTTATTGTGCAATTATATTAATTAGTGGACCATGATAATTTTTATCTTATGTTATTATCTTTCTTAAGACTATTAACAACTAACCTCTCAGTTGATTGACTAAAATCTCTTTCGAATTAAAACCTATAGGATTGCATTATTGATTCGTGAATTTCACTATTAGATTTGACCATAATCTAGAGGATTTATGTAGACTTATTTATAGGTTCACATACAACTCCTTCCAATTATGGTACATGTATTTACACAAAATGATTTCTCAATCTTAATCATATGAAATCATATAATGAACTAATATTCGAGATATATTAGATTAAGAATATAATGCATTATAGAATCACAATAAATCAATCAATAAAATTGCATTTAATAAAGGATTAAATCATATTATCATCATAACTTAGGGTTCATCACTCCTAGGCATTAAAAAATTAGTTCCTACTCATAGACAAGAAATCCAATAATAAATATTGAGAAGAATAAATAGCAATATAAGAAATCATATTCTAAATCTCCCTTTTTTCTCTAATGAATCTTCTTGTGATTTGGATTAAATGTTGCTATTTATCATATCTTATGATGTAATATTCATGCATACCTCATCCTCTAACTAGAAATTCCTTCTCTCTGTGTTTGTTATGATTCAAAAATGCTTTAAAACTTGCCTCCTTTTGTTTTGCCTCTAATAATGTCCTTTTATAGTAAAAATTAGGATTTTCAGGATATACACGGTCATTTACATGATTATGTAGGTAACTATTTATCTCCAAAAATTTTGGAATTCACGATTTTACATGAGCACAAAGACTTACATAGGCAACATAGATGGCTAGAAAAAATATTTCAAATCTCCACATGTTTGTAGAGATGATCATTGTATACAATCGTGTGTCTCTAAGTTGTTTTAAATCTTTATTTTATGCCACAATTTCATTCAAAATTTTCTTTTTTGGTTCCAAGAAGGAAATTATTGCCTAAAAATATACTTAAAGTGAATTAAGCACCAAAAATACTTTAAAACTAATAAATGACAAGCAAAAATACATTAAATATGGGTATATAAATATAGTTAAATAATCATTTATCAGTTCTAATTTGTGAGTTTTGTTAGGGTCAAGTTTCCTTGCATGACTTGAAGGCATTCCTAGGGTTCTAATACCTTGTGATTCCAGTTTTATATAATTTTCAACATAAGGCTTACATTATTTACTATTAGAGCTTTGGCTCTTGAAATCTTTTAAGTGTTTGTTTCCTTTCTTCTTATTTGTGATTGTGTGGTTTATCATCTGTTTGTCTAGCTCTTTTTATCCCTAATTTCTTTTAATTCATCATTAACTTTTTGTGTTTGATTAAAGTTGTTCCACTCTCTTTTCACTTACTTTTTTTAATTAGTACGCATTGTACACACATAAAATAAAAAAGGATAAGGAAAAAGAAAAAGAAAAATAAAAGATGTGCATCAAAACTTAAATCCTAATTCTTCATTTAATTTAAGAAAAGATGCCCGACTTTGTTTCATCTTCGTTACCTTTTTATTTAATTTGTTAACCTAATCTTAATGTCGATTCATCCTTGTTATTCTTATTGATATCGCTTCCTTTGCTCTTTATTGTTAATCCTAATTTTTGTTAACCAAAGTTATAACTCCCATTGTTGCTTGCTGTTTTGGTAAGACCATTGATATAGATCTTTTTAAAGGGATTATAAGGTGAAATTGAATGAGAACAACATCAAGAAAAGCCAAAATTGAGTGAAACACAAGTGATTAAGTGACCTGACCTCGGGTCAAAGCACATAAAGAAGTTATGAGGAAAATCAATCTTTGTTACTAACATTTTCTTTACAAATTTAAACATGAGTATTAATGGAGATAATGTAGAAGCCAATCTTAAGTTGTTTATAGAGGCTATCTAAGACCAATTCAAGGTTCTAAAAAGGAGGTTAGATAGTGTAGAGTCCCCATCCATTCCTAAATTTTATAGAAAAAAACATGTTTGAGGAGGAGGAAGAGGAGGATCTTGATTATGATGAGACTAGTTCTAAACAAAGAAAAATTGTTGTTTCAAAACAAGATAATAATTTTGGAAGTATTAAGATAAAAATACTTACCTTTTAGAGGAAGAATGATCTTGAACTATACTTAGAGGGCGAGAGGAAAGTAAAACATATATTTGATTGTCATAATTACTCTAAAGAATAGAAGGTTAAACTAGCATCAATTAAGTTTATAGATTATGCTAGAATTTGACGGGACCGTTTTATGATTAATAGGCATAAGAATGGTGAGATATTATTCGTTCATGAAAATAGATTAAGACATTAATGTGTAGAAGGTTAACACCTAACCATTATTATAGGGACTTGTCTAGAATATTACAAGAGGATTATGAGAGGATTATCGCTAAAATCATTGGTAATTTGAATAAAGAGATAGTTTAGGAAAAAATGAAAAATAAGTGAGCACTTAAGAAAAAGAAAAAAGTGATAAAAAGAGCAAGTGTGTGCAGAAAATTGAAAAGAGAATAGTGGTGTACAATGGGAACAAAATTAGAGTACATAATTCAAAATAGAGGGAAAAGAAAGAAAGTTAGTGCTTTTGCTAGTAATTGTAAGATCAAGAGTACAACACTAGCAAGGAAGTAACTATTTGTACCTTTGTACAAAGACTGTAGTTTTCTTTTCTTTTAGGATTCTAGTTTATAGGCATTCTATACCTATAAAAGGTTGTCATATTGATGTAATTTATGGATTATCAACATAAAAATCAAATTATTTTTATGTAATTTTTATGATACTTTTCTCTTAGTTTTTTTGTAAGAACTTAATATGATCTTATCAAACAACGATCAAAATTCTTATAACTTTAGTTCTAATTAGTGAAATTTAGATAAGGTCAAGTTTTTTTTGCTTGATTTGAAGATGATCCTAAGATTTGAATTCTTTGTAATTTAGGTTTTAAGTAGTTTTGAACATAAGGTTCAAAATATGTTGTAAGTTAGTCGTATGACTTATATGTATTTGAACTCATATAAGACCTTGCCTATTTCTTTTTTAGAAAACTATTTTTTTTACTTCTTAAAAAAGAATAAAATTTAAAAAAAATGAGTGGTTAGAACATGGGACTTTGATTAAAAAGTTTTTATACAATTGATATCAGTTTCTTTCTTTACACTCATATTGATATCATGACCTAATCAATAGATAAATGGTAGAATACCATTGGCAAATTTCTTCTTTTCATGAAAGTTCAAAGTGCAATATAAGGTTATATACGTGTAGTCGAATTCAAAGTTATAACCAATTTGATCCAATTACTTGTAGCTTCTTGCACCCTATTCTTGACAATAATGAACCTATGACTAACTTTGCCATTATCTTATCATAAATAAAGACATGGTGCATTCACATACTTCTAATTATAATGTAGATTTAAGAAGAGATGAAAGTAGCTTAGGGTTTGTTTATTTCCATTTTTATTTTTATTTTCAAATTTAGTAAAAAAAAAGTTGTTTGTTTGTGCTTTTGGTTTTTGGTTTTAGTTTTTGTTTGTTCTAGTTTTCAAAATGTATGAAAACCATAAAAAATTAGTTTTTGTTTTCTGTTTTTCTTTTATAATATGATTTAATATCAACTTAATATATATTATTTAATATTTTAATATATACTAATATTTAATAAAATTATGACATTACAAAAAATGCACATTTAGTGGAAGCTAAATTTGTTACTAAAAGCATGAATTTTGTCACTATTCATTTATGTGACAATTTTTTCAAGTCATCACTTGTCGTTATAAATATCTCTGTCACTGATGAAATAGTAACTATATTTAAAAAGTTGTCACAATTATTTATGGTTTTTGTGTCCACTATTTTTGCCACTAAAATCATTTGCTTAAGTGACAAAATTATATGGTCACAATAACATTACTCATTTGTGATGATAGTGTCGAAAAAAAGATATTAATAGTGACACTTCAAAATTTTCACAAATATTGTTAGTGATACATTGAAAACATCACAAATAACAATCACTATTATATTGTGACAACATTTTTCACACTAAAAATATATAAAATTGTGACAAGAAATATTGTCACTTAAATCAGTCTTATCTGTGAAAGATATTTCGTCATTAATATCATCATTTGATAGTGACAAATTATATTGTCAGAGATATTATTATTATTATTAGTGAGAAAAATATAGTCACCAATGCTTTCATTAATAATGTCAATAAATTTTTATCGCAAATTTAAAATTTATATCGTACGAAAATTTGTCACTACTATATTCACTATTGTCAGAAGTAAAATTTTGAATATAATAATTATTTTAAAACTCATAGTAACCTCATACAAGAAACAAAATTAAACACTAAAATTAAAATTTCTTTGTTCGCCAAACTTAAAACTCAAAGCAAATAATAAAACTCAAAGCATTAGAGATTATCCTTAAAAGACCACTACATTGATAACATAAATCAAAGCAGTTATAGATTGGTATCCTATAAAACAAACAAAAAAATAAATTAGAATAATAAATATTAATATACTAATTAAATAATAAAATATTATAATACAATAATAAATTATCAATTATACTTACATTATTAGTTGGAGTACTTGGTGAGGAAAAATTAAGTAACACGCTAGGAATCACTCCAGTATTTTCTAAATGTGCAAAAATTGCTTGAAGATGTTTCAAGTCTATAACTTGCTTGTCTAATGTTGCACGTTGAGCTTAAATCTCCTCTTCTTGCTCTTTCAATTTTTCATTAAGCTTCACAGGTTCGTTAATCGATTCACTTTCATGTTTCTTTATTGCCTCATTTTCTGCAAGAATCTTGCTTTTTTCTTGATAGTTTGATGTCATTCCTTAACACCAACACCATATGAGTAGTCTGACCTTCTTCCTTAAACACGAGCGAAATGCTCAACCAATAGTAAATGTTGGACCCCGAACTTTTCTTAGAATTTAGAAATATAAAATGAGAAATTTTAGCGATTATTCATGTGTAAAGAATAGAAGAATTCTTGAATTTGAAATGAAGTAGAAAAGATAGTTATGTGCAAGATGGGTTATATGTGAAATATTGGAAATTATAAGTTGAAACATGATCATTGAGTATGCTTCGATGTTTTAGCCATAACTTTTTCTCTAGTTATCCGAATCAGATGATTCTTAATTTAGATTAAACTAGAGAGATAAGGCTACAAATTGTCTGATGAAATTAAGTTCTAATTCAGTCTCTATGAAAGTCAATTTTTGGGTGGAATTTAAGCATAACATATTGTTTTAGCATAAGAACAGTTTGGGTATAACTTTCAGATTAATGAACCAAATTGAATGATTTTCATGTCATTAGAAAATTAAGGCAATGAGGAACATTTCTTTAGAAGGAAGTACAAGCAAATTCCTTCAATTACATGATTAGAAAAAGGTCTTGATTTTTGGAAGGAGTTAAGCATGATTTAAATAAATTTTGA
>JANZLD010000003.1:43958431-43970120 GCA_026413575.1 Erythroxylum carthagenense
ATAATCAATCAAGTTACAGAGTTTTTCACCTCTAGATACAACTAGAATCACCACTCAACTCAAAATACAACAATAATTATCAACAAAATGAAAAATCAAAAGAGTTGAGAACAATATCACCCTTAAAATTTCAGCAACTTCGACTGAAGATCACGGCACCTTGGAGACCTCCAAATCCAATCTCCACCGTTCGGAATGAAGAACAACGAGAGAGGAACCTCTGGTTAAAATTTCAGGTCTATCCGACAAGAAATAACCATCCGATCGAAGGTTAGAAGATTACTGCACAAAGTTGGAAAAAAAAAGAAAATTTTTCCTTCTTTCTCTCTCTTCCCTCTCTCTTCCTCTCTCTCTTCTCTTCCGGCTGCAACTCTTAACCTACCTTCTTAAGGGTTTAAAACACCCTTATATATGTTAGGCTTTGGGCTCCACTTAGGAGTGGACCCAAAACCCAACAACTTATACATAATATTTGATATCTTTTTGGAAATTGAACTATAAATATAATGATACCAAATGTAAATGGGGATTAAAGATTAATAATTATACAAAAGATGACGGATATCTATGAATGCCTTTTTTAATTATTTTTTTTTGGCAGTCTTTAAGACAACCTCTTTTAATTATACAACATAGAATTTTTGAAAGAAGTCTAAATTGGTTTTTAAATTTTTATTTTTGCTAAATTAACCTTAAACTTTTTAAAATTTTCTCTTTTGAATCTCATTTTATCGGCATAATTTATTTATGCTACATACTTATTGTTATGTTGTTGGATTAAGTAAAAGGGAGAAAATTAAAATCAATTTTGTGTTTTTTTTTCATGAAAGCAATTAAATCAAGGATGTCTCTTCTTTGGGAAAATATGACCATAACCTATGAAAATCAAAGTAACCCATGAAATTGAAGAAACGACAATGACAACCACTGAAGTTAGGAACTTCTTCTCTTTACTTTGTCACTTTTGGAAATTAATTTTTTGTATCTCATTTTTATTTTCAGTATTTGGTCTTATTTATTGTTCTTGGTTTTGATTTTTTTCCCATTATCTTCATCTCTCTTCCTCTACCATCTACCATCACTAGTAGGGGTAATTCATAATATGGCTTGTTCAACTAGGCAAGGAAAAAGGAAGATAATTAATGCTTACACTATTATTACATTTTCCTACTGATGATTATAAGTTAGCTAATGTCTATATCTATTCAAGCTAGAATGTATAATACTTTTGTCATTTAACCTTAATAAGTTAGTGTTCAGTAGCTTATTATTTATGTTTCTATTAAGAAAAGATTATACACTTTTGAATTTCACATTACATTATTTTCATGAGGATACCCTTTATAAGATTTACACATAAGAATTCAACTATTCTTTTAACTTGTATTACAAATTGATATAAAATTATCCTTTATTAAACCACGAGATTTATTGCCACCTTGCCACTTGCTTGTATTTGGTATTTCTTTTTATGATTCAATCATGAGATAAATTGCCACCTCCAAATTCTTGGTTAGAACACAATAGCGAAAACAACTTTAGGAAACAGACAAAATAGTAACTATAAGTACAAGTTATTTTTCCTTTTTATTAAGGCAACATTGTTCATACCGTTAAATAAAGTGGCACTTCTATAGGTGTATGGCAACAAAAATTTTTTAGTAGGCAACAAAATGAATAATGTTAATTAAAATTTTGATTAACGCAATAAAATAGTTTCAAACAATTGCAACAATATTGAATGAATATAACAATAGTTTGAATCTTTATAAGGCAATGAATTGAATTTTTTAGGCAACAGTATGTAGTAACAAAATTAACATTTTTTTCTTTCAATAGCAATAAGATACATTAATTTTCATTAAGACAAAAACATATAATATTAAAAGCAACCATACATACATTAATATCTATCCTAAAATATATGTTGCCAAATGTCAATGACCAAAAATCTACATTTATATATGCTATCATATAGTCTATATAGACTTAACGAAATTCAACCATTGACATATTCAAAATTTAATAGCCAAAAATTATTAGTTAAAATATACATGTATATTATCTTCCTTTATTCTATATGGAATATAGGTCCGTCAACTAACATACAAAAAAAAATATGTATGGGCACTTCATAATCCTTCATAAAGAACCTCTTTATCCACTCTTAGCCATCAATTTTCTAAAAAAATTCAACAAGAAGATTAGAATTATTCCAAAATAACTACGCTCATAAATAGATTGATATATCTAAATAATGAACTACCAACTACGTTATTATAACCTCCATTTAATGTATACAACTTAATGTAGTTCAAAAACTAGCGATACAATGATTCAATTTTGATATAAACAAAGTCAAAACATATAAACCTGTCAATCCACATTGGGTGCAATATATTTGCAAATGAAAAAATAAGCAAAAATAATTTTCAATTGATCTCAATGGAAAAGATAATAAGATGAACAACATTAGATTACAAAGAACTTTTTCATTTGATATTCTGCATGTTGGAATGTATGATTTGGAAGAATATAATATTTCAAAAATGCTTTAAAAATCTTCTTCTCAATTGCAATTTAGATGTTAATAGAAAGATATTACACTAAAGCGAACATAAAGAAATGCTAGCAAATACAACATATATGGGCCCTGTCATAGCCTTAACCAATCATAAACTAAAAACATTGAGGTTACATATAAAAGAATAAATAAAGATAAGATACACTTTTATATTTTGAGCCTCAAACATGAAATTCTTGTGCGACTCTTCCTTGAGAATAAGGGAATAAAACTAGAATGCTTATCGGTGAGAATGTAAATAACTCGTATATCTTTATGTCATATCAAAGTACCTTAGCATCTTCCTAAACCTTCATCCTATATGTAGAATGATTTTAATGTCCTTACTAGATTTTTTTATCTATTTTATTCTATTGATTTGCAGTATAATTTAGGATGTTAAAAGTTATAACTAAATGTAACTTTGATAGTGAACTACTTAAGAATAAGAGAGCAATGATCAAAAGCTTTAGGATAATTATCAAGCTCAAGAAAGGAACCAAAAAAAGTGTAAAATTTAACTTCATTGGTTACTACTATCCCGAGAATTATTTGTAGAGACTGAGTTTAAGGAAAAACAACAACACTATTAACACAAATCCTAAAAACTAAGAATCACTACTAAAATATAGCTCTAATTCAATTACTAAGTCAAAAACTTGAATAAAGGAACATCTAACAAAGTAACACTTGTATTTTAAATAAACTTGGTCCAGTAACTAGCTAGGGTGATAGTCAATAAAGAAGCAATTCTAAGTGCTTAACATGAAGGAGATATGATGCGAAAGAAAAACAAATTATAAAACTAATAAAGAGAAAGAAAAATAAATGACTAAACTAACATATAAATGGTGTAATACAAACTAAACCACACAACACTGACATAAAGATTGAAATTGCCCTAGCCACAAGAGTCTTTTCCTCAAGTTACCTTTCCCCTATTTCATATATATCCCTTGCCTAAACTAACTAGATCTAAACTAAAATTAGCATTATATGTATTACATCATACGCATATAAATATAAACATAAGGTCCCTACAAAATTTTAGCTAAAACTTATGTGAAACTTCATTTCTCCTTACCAATTCCTATTCTTCTTTTCTAGTTGAAACATAAAAGAAAAACTCAGTTTGCTCCTTATACCTACATACCGATGCTTACTACTTACTTGGAAAGCTAGCTAGTCCTCTATATGTTTTGAGTGTACTCATATATTTTATAGATAATAAATTTAAGATTATATTGTTCTTGTTTTAATTTTTAATTTATGAGAGTTATTAAAGAAACTAATAATCTACACAAATTTCATTTCCAAGTGTTCATATTATCCTTCTAACTAAAACAAGATGAAGCTAATTACATAGCGTTGCTAGCTTACCTTGGTACCGTCTTTGGTTGTTCCAGTGTAACCCTTAAATCAACATTATAATAACAAAAAAAAGAGAAAGTCAACGTAAGATTGGATTTTATGTTAAGTTGCAAGTATAGTGCAAGTATTTTTTAACTTCAAATTCAGCAAATTCTTCAGTCTCCTTATTAAATAAAAAATAATTTATTTCAACAATAACAAAGCTAATATAATTAGATGCACTTGTAAAAGAAAACCAATTCCATTAGAAGAAAAATGTTACCCTTTATGATTAAACTCATCCCACAAAGACCAGAGCCCAAACTTAAACACAACACCAATGTTATGTGATGAATCCATGTTCGTGATAGCTACATAAATTTATGACAACAAATTTAGTTGAAAATGTTAAAAGAAAGAAAGAGATAATATGATTGTAAAAGTGGTGTATCCCTCTCGCACAAACTATATGCCCTATTAAATCAATCTCCAAACATATTGCAATAAGAAGTAGTATTGTTAAAATAAAGAAATTAATGGCAACATCTAATCAAGTATTTTGTTAGCCTTAATTTTTGTTATAATGAGTAATAACTCTAGTTTCTCATTATTTAAGAATTTTTGTTTAGGCAGTTCATACCATCCATACACAATGTTTTAATCTAAGATTTCAATTCTTCTATATTTCTAGACAAACATATTGTTCTATGCCCAAAATAAGAAAGAAAGAGCTACTTTCACAATTCTACCATCCTGTGAATTTTGCTCCGTTGAATCCCTAATTCATGGCCACATATCTTTCAAAGCACTCTTCAAACATAGGAAATGATCTAATTATGAGAACATAATGGATATGAAGTTCAAGTCAACATTTGTTCTAGTCCATTCGGTCAAGTTAGTTACCAGTGTAATAGTTTTTATTACAAGTGCTCCCACCACTCTACTATAGGGAAAGCTCTATCGAGTGCCATTTCTTTCAATTTTAGGCCAACTTCTAAGTAAAATCCATCACATATTATAGATTCAAAAAACTTAATACTAATATTAAAATAATATACTAAATATTTTGTTGTAAAAAACAATATATCATTTTAATAAATGAAAAAGATAGTTGGAATGAAAAAAGAGAGTAAAGACTTAGAACAATTAAAGTAGTTTTTTTAAACATGTTTTGGTTAAAGAGTGGAATTGATCCAATGCAAGTGATCGAACATAAAAAGGGTTAAATATAGAGATTGTAGATTTAGTTAAAGAGACAGTGGAGAGTGACAAACAATATAATTCAAGTAAAAGGTAGATGATTTACCTGCAAAATTAAGAACTTTCAAACAAGGGATTTACAAAGAAGAGAACTAGAGATACCATTTTTCAATATCATGCTTTGAGCTTAATGGAGAGAGTAAGTTTCTCTTATGATAAGCCTCATCTAGGTGCCCTAAATTCAAAGATTCATCCTCTCTCACCATATTCATTCTCCCCATGTCTATCCAATCGAGGTGTATGACTTATAATCAGATGGTGCCTAGGACTCATTGATCTGATTGCTTGAATCCCTTTTTAGAATTGAGAATTCATAAATAAAAATGTGGAAGGGCCTTATCAGCGAAGAAGGTAGGTCTCACTAAACTAGGTCAAAGAACTATAACTTTTTCTTTATTTTGTAGTAGTATAAAAACCAACATCTTGATTCCAATAGCCACCATCATCCTTAATTGACTCTTACAATGGTGATAACCACTCTTTGCATTTATATCACAATTTTTAGATATGTATGCTTATACATGTTCGTGTGTACATACTATGTAGTATGTCTTCAGCTCTTCAGGATCTAGAGAAGAAGTTCTCCAACCTAGTAAGCTCGTTCCTAACATTTCTTCATATAGAGATTCACACCGTTAGAGATCATATTATTGTTTCTATGACCTAATTTGGTTCTTGCGTCCCACAGTATGTTTCAAAGATCAAAGGAATGTGAACAATACCTAAGTAAACCCTTTGGCTTAAACGTCCATTTGCAGTCTCCTCCCAACTTTATCTGCCATCACTTCTTAGATAATACAAACAACCAAGAATAGAGAACAAGAGAAGCAAGACATAGAAGCATAAAATAGGATTTCTCAAGTTCTTCTCCATTTCTTTGTGATTTCTTTTGAAACATTATGTCACATTTATGTTGTCGTTGGATTCATATGGACCAGGAGATGTAACCTTTAAAGTTTCAAAGCTACCACTCATGCTTCTAAAGAGTGAGCCCCTTCAATGAAACCGTCAATAGAAAAGAAAGAAGATCGATTTGGCCATATTTCCTTACTTGAGAATAGTGGGGGGAGATTTTTAGCTTTATAATTAATTTGTATTAAGTTTATCATTTTATGCTCACTTCATCGCTCACCTGCCTTTGTCCCTTAACTTCATAAGCCTTTAATCTTAGTTTAATTTCTTTTTTGACTGGAATCTCAGTTAAACAATGCAACTTGTTGTTCATAGGGATTAGGTTTTGTCTTAACAAAGGAGAGAAATTAGGTTAAAAGAGTTTGACACCTTTATATATGTATATATTTCATGTACTTCTTTGTATTTTGGAGCAATTGTATAATATGTTTTAATTTTAATAAATAAAAATTTGTAGCTTATTTTGCTAGACATATTCTGATTATTCATTAGTCAATAGAAAAATTTTGTATTTTAAATATACATCAGTATGTGCTTATATAAATAAATATGTAACACTAGTAAATACCCTACTAAATAGATGTTTGAAACTATATCAACAATTCAAGATGTTGCATACATAAGAATTTATTATAACCTTTTTTTAATTTTGATGTCTTTTCTTATATATAGCAACAAATTATTATTATCATTTCTTTTTAATATTATTAAAGACAATACTTTAAAATTTGTTGTGTTATAATAACTTTTAGCAACACATTTTTAAATGGTTACAAACTTATTATTGCCTAAAGCTCTTTTTAGTTGAAGAAAAATGTTAGTTGAAGTATTGAAATTGGTAAAAAAAATAAGAAAAAGAGATATTGATGTTTGATAGTTGATATTTGATTGGTACAAGTTTTGGTGAAGCATAATGAATAATGAATCTTTCAAATTGACTAGAAGGAGTCGTAGTTAAAAGCAATATGATGAATAGGTTTTTTATGGATTCTATAACTATAAGGTTGGTTAGGTAGTAATAATAAAGTATTTCGTTACTAGGTAATGATCAATATTTGCTTACCACTTTGTTATAAGAAGAAGATGGAAATTTTTCCAGGTGAATAGATGAAGAATTTGGTGAAATGGAAAAATCTATTATAAATACATTAAAGATGAGAATAAATGGTTGAAGTTTGAAAAACAAGTTAAAAGATGGAAAGAATATAGAAAACATACATAAGTTGTATAGTAAATTGGCAGAAGTGAAAGCGATGATGAAATATACAATAAAAAAAGACAAGATGAATGTAAAGGGTGCTGTTATTTAATTATAGAATAGGTTTTGTAATATTTATAGCTATATCTTTAACTCTATTTATTGACAAGTTAAAGAATATTAACTTTAACAACTTTAGTGTTCCACCATAATAATTTGATAAGAATATTTTGTTAGAATTAAAACAATATGTATGTCATGTAGACAAATATTTTATTAACCTCCGTAATGTTTTTTATAGTTATTTTTGTATTCAATTATTAGTGAATGGTATTCTCCTTAACAAATATCCAATGTTGAATGCTCTAAATATCAACAATATTAACTATTATCCAGCTTTGTAAATCAACTTAGAGCTTTAAACATAATTCCCTCATTATAAATCAATAATTTCTTATCAATTTAATAAGTAGTTTATCAATGCAAAGTTGTATGCTAAGTTTAATGTCATGCTACTTCCATTTAACTAGTCCAAAATGTCATAAGTAATAAAAAATGTACAAGAAAATTAAAAGTAGTAATTGTACCAAGTATAATGCTAATCAATTTCCCTTTAACCAAGTGCGAAATGGAATAGATAATAACATAAATCATAAAAAGTTCAAAGCACATTTGTAGGAGGAGGAACGACAACGTACGGCCAAGAGAGGAAGACAAAAATACAATCCAAGCAGCAAGAAATAAATAAAACGCAAAGAAGCAAGAGCAAAACGACTACACAGTAGAAAATCAAATGAAGTAGCTTTGGAAAGCAATGTAGTTGATAACAGAGCAGCCCAAAAAGCAACGTCCAGGAGGAGAAAAACACAACAGTAGTATTAGTAGAAGATAACACGCAGCGCACCATTGGAGATAAGAACGAAAACGTAATATAGAAATAGCAGAGAGAAGAAAGCGCAAACACGCAACTAGTAACATCATCTTAAACATCCGAAAATCTATGAGATAAGAGGAAAGATCCAAATCTTTTTGAAGAGGTTGGATAAGAGGAAGCTTATAAAAAATCCAGCTTTGTGTGACTGCTGGAGTTGTTTCGGTGGCTATAAAAAGCAACAACGGGGAAGAGAAAATTATCAAGCAAGCAGACGTTAAGAAAGGTGTTTCCGAGCGGTATGATACTCTTCCGAGGCTAGTTGAGCGAGGAGTCATTCCAAGGAGTGGTTGGGGTGATAGGAACCTAATCGCGCCTATTTTGAGCTGGTTCAAGGTTGGTGGAGGAATTTTTCAGACTAAAAAAGGTTAGTTCGAGATTTGGAAGCAACTTTCAGAACCGAACTTTGAAGATTAACCTTTTTGCATCGTCTTGCCAATCGTGGAAAGTCCCTTGAAGCTGAATTCAGGTTTCTTAAATTTATCGTCTAAATTTTATGGACTCACAGGTGAAGATCCTCGTAGACATTTAAAGGAAAATTTGGTTGTTTGTTCTATTACGAGACCTTAAGGAATTGATGAAAAACAAGTGAAATTACGTGCTTTTTCATTTTCATTGCATGACTTTGCTAAAGATTGATTATATTATTTGCCTCCTAAATTCATAAATATGTAGGCGGATTTATAAGGGGCTTTTCTTAAAAAATATTTTTTTTCTAGTAAAATTGGATCTATTAGGAAATAAATATGTGCAATTAGACAAAAACATGAATGAGTTACTGTATAAATAATGGGAAAGATTTAAAAGAATGTGTGCTAGTTGCCTCAATTATTAAATTAGTGACAAATTATTAATCAAATATTTTTATGAGGGACTTTTACCATATGACAGGAACATGATAGGCGTATAGTAGTGGGGCATTAGTTGATAAAACTCTTATAACAAGCTAAGCAATTAATCTCTAATACGGATAAAAATTCGTAAAAATTTGGAACTAAAAACGAGATTAATCAAGTTAGCAGAGTTAACGAAATAGATGTGCATGTCATTCAGGATCAATTAAAGGAAAATTCTTAACAAGTAGCTCATTTAACTATAGTGTCAAAACTTGTAGTTGGTGGTAATACCCAATCTTGTGCTTGTAAAATTTGCACTGATTTTACTCATACTATTGATGCATGTCCTTTACAGGTTTAAGAAGTGAATGTTGTGGGTAGTTATCTAGGACAAATACAGAGAAAATATGACCTTTTTTTAAACACATATAATGAGGGTTGGAAATATCATATGACCTTTATATTTGGACTTAGGACAAATCCACCAAATTTTGTTAGTAACCAAAACAATCAAGGGCCTTCTTTCATTCTAACCCACCTCAAAACCAACCCATGGTCAATCCCTAGAAGCTATAGTGAAACAATTAGCTAACCAAATTATGCAAGTACACACACAGGGAATAGATTATCAAAAGAAGAGATTGACATCTACAACACTTAAAAAATCAGTTTGGACAAATTTGCACCAATCTAAATAATGTAAAAACTTAATTATTTAAGAAATTGTCTGCTCAAATCATACCAAGTGCTAAAGAAAATGTAAGCGCAATATTGCTTAGGAGTACGATAGAATTAAGAGAACCTAAATAGAACAAAAGAAAAAGTTGCAAAGTGGAAAAAAGAATTAGAAGTTACTCCTAATTCTGATAAGAAAGAAGAGGAATATCAAAAATAGATACTACTGTCAAATTATCAATTGACAAATTTTAAACTATTCCTCCTTTACCTTACATGTTAGTGAAATCAAGAAAAGAGGTGGTCAATCAAGAAATTATTGAAACCTTTAGGAAAGTTGAAGTTAATATTCCTCTTTTGGAAGCATTCAATTCCACAATAGTAACCTATTAGCCTCCCAAACTCATCAAACAAGTAACTAAAATCCAACCCAAAGTTGAGATTTTTATCAATTTCAGATAGATGGCAATGAAACTCATATTAGGAATCTCAATATCTCAAACACAACCACTAAATGCGGATGTACCCGAAGTTATGTGAAAAAGTTTTTTCAGTAACATTAGATGTAGTCTCCTTCTTCGTATTATTCTCTGAATCTGCAGGAGAAGAAGAAGATGACAACACGTTCTACTCCTCTCGGAGGCTATCAAAGCATTGTATGTAATACGTAGTATAAACCTTATTATGTATCTCGGATTTGTATCTCGGATTTACATGAAAGGATAAAAAATGAAAGTAATGCAAAATATCTAATTTTGGTTCCATCTCTGATTCTGATGTCGATTCCGAGTTCCAAACATCACGAACCTCCTAGGACCTTTATGAAAAATGCTCATCGAGACACAGTCTAGGTCTTTCTACAGTTTTTTTAATACATAAGCTCCCATAATAGGTCAGGAATTCCTTATGCTTATGATTGATATGAGTAACTGCAGGAGACCTTAACCTTCGGGTTTCCCCATTACAAAGTCGATATAGACCCGGTCTATAATAATTTGGACCCATTTTCTACCCGAACTTCAACTCATTAATTTAGATCATTTATTGGATCACTTTATTATCTTTACCTAGATCAAATTACGTAACTTAACCGATAATTTATTTAAAAAATCAAAAAATGCAATTAATGTTGTCCAACTCTATGGGAGGAAGACAAATTGTCCCTAAGGACAAAAAAATGTCTAACAATCTCCTCTTTGGACAAGTATTAATTGCAGTTTTGACTCTACTTTAAAAACTCGGTTAAGTCATGCTACTGAAGTAGTCGACTAAAATTTTAAAAACAAAACATTTGATCAAAAGATAATGAAAGTCCATCATTATGTCTTGCAAGGCTTTCGATACCGAAAAGTATAAGATGCATAGGTCATGTATGACACAGGTCCAATACAATCACTGTAACACCCCACTCCCGTAAGACCCGAACCCGATATCGATAGTGATATCCGAGACCGTGCCCCGCGAGGGTGGTGTGCTACGCACTCGATCAATCAAAATTTGGTATAATGGTAAGGGCATAACTATCATCATCTCATCTTCCAATGGTCATTTATTTCATCTTACACTATCTTGACTGTTTCATGAGCATAAGTCTTTTAGTCACTCATTTAGCTATCACACTATCTTAACTGTTTCATGAGCATATTTTAGATTACTTACTTGTGAATCTAAAACCTCTTTCACCAATAACACTAGTTCATAAAACTTTTTGTACATACCAATTCATATAACTTATCTTATCCTTTTTTTTTTTCAAATCTGAGTGCATCCTACTAAGGTGATACTCACAAAATCACTTCATCCCTCCATTGACAGTTCACTTCTCTTTAATGTTAACACATTCAACTCTTATGTCCATTACACTATAATTTCTAAATACGGTGTTGATCCACCTAACTCATTTTTCTATCATGAGTCATTTTACTCTTATTTCAGATTTATCTCACTCACTAACATTATCTCAC
>JANZLD010000003.1:43992818-44003447 GCA_026413575.1 Erythroxylum carthagenense
TATTATTATTAATATTTTTCGAACTTAATTTGAAATTGTTATTATTATTTCCATTAGTTAACTTGTTATTCATTTTGATGTTTTTATTGTTATTAATTTTTTATTAATAATTATTATTAGTAATATTATTATTATTGTTATCATACATTTTGTTTTGTTTTATTCTTATTATAAATTTCATCTTATTCTTATCTTTATTATTATTATTATTATTAGTATATGCAGTAGGTGTATTATTATTATATTCTTAAGCATCATTTTGTATTTTATTATTATTATTAAATAATTTGTGTTTAATAGTAATTCAAATTTATTACTATTATACATTCTGAGCTTATTATTATTATTATTATTATTATTATTATTGTTATTATTATTAATATTTTTCGAACTTAATTTGAAATTGTTATTATTATTTCCATTAGTTAACTTGTTATTCATTTTGTTGTTTTTTTATTATTAATTTTTATTAATTATTATTATTAGTAATATTATTATTATTGTTATCATACATTTTATTTTGTTTTATTCTTATTATAAATTTCATCTTATTCTTATCGTTATTATTATTATTATTATTAGTATATGCAGTAGGTGTATTATTATTATTATTCTTAAGCATCATTTTGTATTTTATTATTATTATTAAATAACTTGTGTTTAATAATAATTCAAATTTATTACTATTATACATTTTGAGCTTATTATTATTATTATTATTATTATTATTATTATTATTATTATTATTATTTTTCGAACTTAATTTGAAATTGTTATTATTATTTCCATTAGTTAATTTTTTAACTAATACAAATCATTCGTAATGAAATTATCAATGAATAACATATTTTTAATCACCAAGGGCATTTCGTCATTAACACAATTTTTTTGTTTTATCCATTGCAATCAAACACATTCTGTCCTTGAGACGGAGATAATTTTTTCTGTTCTATCCACCACAATCAAATATCTCATTATCCCTAATTTTTGTTCTGTTTCGTATTTAAATTTTTGTTCAGTTCCGTCTTTTAACTTTCTAGAGACAACAACCGTAGAGGCCCAAACTGGCTGCAACCCACAACACGAAGGACGTTGCATCTCTCAGAATCACCGGTTAGTTTATTGAGACCTCCGCCCACTTTTCGATGATTCCAAGAACGCGCACGACCCTTAATACTCATCTCCCACTCCCACTTTTGTAACAACAAGATCGTCCCTCTCTATCTCTCTCTCACGCACACACACACACACACGCACATTCACTCAAATGGCTCATTTACTCCAAACAACATTCTTCCCTTCCTCCAACTCCCTCCAGCGAAACCCGAACCGCTCGTCCACCGCCATCCAATTTCCAGATAATCGTTTAAGGACTACTCATGTGCAGGCCAAGATCCGGGAAATCTTCATGCCGGCGCTGAGCTCCACCATGACTGAGGGGAAGATCGTTTCTTGGGTCAAATGCGAAGGCGACAAGCTAGCCAAAGGTGAAAGTGTGGTCGTCGTTGAGTCCGACAAGGCTGACATGGACGTTGAGAGTTTCTACGACGGGTACTTAGCGGCCATCATGGTCGAGGAAGGTGGGGTCGCCTCTGTCGGCTCTGCTATCGCCTTGTTGGCGGAGACTGAGGCGGAGATTCCGGAGGCTAAGTCTAAAGCTTCATCTTCCTCGGCTACCCAAGTTGCTGCTTCGTCTAGTGGTGCTCCAGAGTCGGCGACAGAGAGGATTCCGGGGCCTGTTGCGCAGTCGTCGACAGTTGCGACTACTTCAAAAGCGGTGGCGGCGTCGGCAGTGCACCCAGCGTCGGAGGGAGGGAAGAGAGTGGTGGCGTCGCCGTATGCCAAGAAACTTTCTAAGGAGTTGAAGGTGGATTTGGAGAAAGTTATGGGAAGTGGGCCTAATGGAAGGATTGTGGCTAAGGATGTTGAGGCTGCTGCGGCCGCTGCTGCCGCTGCTGCTGAGTCCGCTTCGTCAGCTTCGACTAAAGTGGGAACTTTGAAGGCCGCCCTGGCTGGAGTTGAGTTGGGGAGTGTGGTTCCCTTTACTACGATGCAGGGGGCGGTGAGTAAGAACATGGTGGAGAGCTTGTCAGTGCCAACTTTTAGAGTTGGGTACACTATTACTACTGATGCACTTGATGCTCTTTACAAGAAGGTAATGCACCAGTGACGTGTTATTTCATTTTAGATGTTGTAATTGGCAGGTGTTGATTGCATTTTTTTTTTCAATTTTAATGATGAATTCTTCTTTTCTTGTGGATGTTACGATCTTATTGAATGTTTCCAATATGAAGGTCCTAAATGCGATGCTATGGATTAGGGTGTCATTGCTTGGATAAAAAAAGTTTTGGTTGTAGTCTTTTCTCAAATTGTATGTACGAATACTTGATTTTTGAAATAGTGGTACCGAATCTGTGCTGGTTGTTTCTAGTGCATTTATTATTCTGATGATACATCCTTAATATCATTATCCTTTCTTTCGATGTTTAGATAAAGTCAAAGGGAGTTACTATGACTGCATTGCTTGCAAAGGCAACGGCACTTGCGTTAGTTAAGCATCCTGTAGTAAATGCTAGTTGCAGAGATGGAAAGAGTTTTACATATAATAGTAGCATCAACATTGCAGTTGCTGTTGCCGTGGATGGTGGTTTGATTACACCAGTGCTTCAAGATGCTGACAAGGTTTTGTTACCCTGCTTTTGGCTATCTGATGGTTCTTTTCAGATGAAAATATAGTTACTAAATTGCACGACGACTTATACTGATTATACTGATGCATTTTTCAGGTTGACATTTATTCATTGTCAAGAAATTGGAAGGAATTGGTTGATAAGGCCAGGGCCAAGCAGTTGCAACCTCAAGAGTACAATACAGGTACACTTAAGAGATATGAAAATTTGCAAGATGCTTTTATTGAAAAGGTTTTTACTTGACAAACAAAATTGTTGTGTGTATTTATATTATTACTTTTTTAATTTTTTGCCCCTAAAGATCAACAATAGTGGCTATAAGATTCATCTTGTGATGGACTTACATGAGCAGATTTTAACGTCCATTAGTCATCAGTAGCATACTAATATCGTTCAACCAATAATTACCGAAAACTTCGGAAAAAGAAATTAAGAGAAAAAATATCAACAGAGCTTGCCATTGGACTATCAGCAAAGTAATTTTGTGATGCCAAGGTTTTAAATTTCAATTATCAAATGCAATAGCTACTATGATATTGTGATCCCAACAATAGACATGATTGCATTTTGTGGCTGTAATGTATTCAAACGCAATTGCATCCAAAATCAATGCACTAACCTGTGTTTTGAAAGAAAGGATACAGTTCCAAATTTGTCCTCTTTTTTTGTGAGAAGGAGAGTATTAACTGCTGGTTGCTTATATATGCTTTAAATCTTTTGATGATGGAAGAGAGGAAACAGTTCCACACATGAAGGTCTGAAGTTCCTTCACTACCTCAGGGACTGACTAAGACCCTTGGAACTTTCTGAGACCTTGACTGGGGTGTGTGATAGTTCATAACTTTTGTTCTTATAAAGGAGTTCCTTGATTGGTTATGAGTGCCTAGTTACGTAAGCTTTCAACGTAGTGCATATGATCAGAGCTGGATCCACGTGCTTTTACCCTTTCTAGTGACATGTTGAGAGTAACTTTATGTTTTTATTACTCAAATTGTTCTTTAGCCATGGATATGTCATTTGGTAGGTGGTAGGCCTTACAACAAGATATCGGTATTGTATACCGATCCAAGGGTACTCAACATTTGAGTTTTTGTTTCATCTGGGGGTCCTCTTTTTTTTTTTTGAAAAAGGAAATTAGTATAAATAAGGAAGAAAATTACAAGGTGAACAAACGGGAAAACCCATTATATACAACACAATAGACAAAAAGAGAGCCGGCAATAAAGCAATCAGCTATCACAGCAAAAAGAGCATAATTAGAGCCCCTGTCTATCAACTATAGTCGTAAGGCATGACAAACACTAGAGCTACAAGGAACTTTCTTTGTCAAAACTATCTCTCGAACGTGAGACACAATTAAGCAAATCAAACTCTTCTTCATAGAAGAAGTACTTTGGAAGCGTTGAGAGTTGCGCTCTCGCCAAAGCGAATATAAACAGACCCCTAAAACAATAAAGTGGACAGATTGGTTGGAACCTGCAGGAGAAGACATATAACTAGTGATAGCCATAATGTCGGACCCAGGATCTATCCAGCAGCATAAGTTACAAACAGCTCTCCAAATAGAATAGTTAAATGGGATCTGGGGGTCCTCTTCCAAGGCTAAATTCCATATTTCATGTTTTTCTTTGTTGTTTGTGTACATGTTTTTCTTTGTTGTTTGTGTATACCCTAACTAATTGTGATTGACTAATAAATTGTCCCACCTCACCTTGGAAATGCCATCTTTATATTTTTTAGTTGCTAGTTCTTGAATGTGACCACATTTTGGGTCCCATTGGATAGTCTTGCATGTTATTGTAGGTAGATTCAAGATTTAGTGTTCCCTCAACTTAAATCTTTAAATTGCTGAAGTTGTGATAAAACTTGTACTTGACGTGAGATTAGTTTTCTCCGTGCGATAGAAACATAACTTGGTTTTAGAGTTGGCACATGTTTTTGTGTGATTTAGCTTAGGTACTTTCTAGAAAAAGGGTTCACTATGGTAGTTGTTTATAAAGTAGTTGCTACAAAGTGAACAATTCCTAAATAACATCTATCAAATTAAATTATTGATTTATTTTGTAAATATCAATATTGTGGTAAAAATTCAAATTTGATTTTCATCTTCTTTAAAAAATTGCAATTCTTGTTGAAAATGTGGACTTTCATTATGTGAACTATTGATGGTAAAGTTAGTTAAAGGTCCACATTTTGTCGTTGCATCTTTGCTCTTAAAAAACTTTAGGGGGCAGTTACTTCAAATGAGAGAATGGTAATGAGAGTGAGAATGAATATATTGAGGAATTAGAATGAACATAATCGTTATAATTATGATAGTTAGTTAAAAGGAATGAATGATTACTATTACTATTGATAATGGTGGTTTGTTAAAATATTGAGAAATAAAAATTTGTTAAATTTTTATTTTACTTCAAATTTTAATATATTTTAATTAATTATATTTAATTAGTAAAAAATAAAAAACATAATTAATTAATTATTTTTTATTGCAAAAAAAAGTGTCAAGCATGATAGTCTCTGCGCGCCCGTGACACTTGCCTGTTATTAAGGAATGAAAATCATTCCCATCATATTTAGGAGGTATCGAGTAATTCTCAAAAGTGGGATATTAAAAAACTGTTCATACAATGATAATACATGATCAACCAAATGTTTTTTATTCCTTACTCATGGATACCTTCCCAAACCTATTAACCAAGCACCCCTTTAGTTTTCTCTTAGAAATGACATTATCTTCATGATGGCTGGCATTATTCTATTATTATGCTCAGATTATGGAATTTCCTTTATTAGCATAATGTCTTTGGTATAGCTAGATCATTAAATTATACTCTTAAATGATCATTTTAGATGGATTTGCTTTAACCATCTTTAAGGAATTGTACACTGTTGTTGATGTGAATGCTAAAGTGTATGAATTTAGAATCAGTGGTGTGAACATGAGAAAAATTGTCGTGGCTTAGTTGAGTCTTTCTTTCCATTTTACACGGAAGATCCGCCCTATATAGGAAATGTTGCAGTCAAATCATTGTATAGCATGCATCATTCATGAGCGGTGATTCTTGGAAAGCATTTTTTAATTAATTATATTTCAAGTCCAAGATGCTAAATGCCTTTGATTTGTTATATGCTTTGTTCTCAAATTTGTTGTCATAACCAGGGATGAAAATGGGCTAGTTCATGGGCCTAGACTCAGGTGTTTTCAATAGACCGGTCTAGGGCCCAACTCTTCTAAGCAAAAAGGAAGACCTTCGTTTTGCTTAGAAGAGTTGGGCTACACTTTTAATTTTAAAAAAGTTGGTAGGGCTGACCTATTGCTATCCCTACTCATAACTGCTCTAGTATTTGCTCAACTTACCACCTAGAGCTTGGTATGTGTTGTAAAGAGCTAGCAGTACTTTCTCATCCACCAAAGTCCTAACTTTGGTGGGAAAGGTGATCTGTGTAGTAAAAAATGAGCCCCATGCGAACAAAAAAGAGCCCAAATTGATTATTCAGCACTTCTTATCTTGTTTGCTTTCTTTTGTTTAAATTTTCATTGTTTTTACATCTCCATACAGGTACTTTCACACTTTCTAACCTTGGAATGTTTGGTGTGGATCGTTTTGATGCCATTTTGCCACCTGGAACTGTATGTTCTTCTTTCCTATCTGCTGAATCATCTACCAACATTGATCTACTGCATTGTATCCTCGTGGTTATTCATTTCTTGCCTGAACTTTTGCAGGGAGCAATTATGGCTGTTGGATCTGCTCAGCCTAGTGTTGTTGCTAGCAAGGATGGCCGGATTGGTATGAAGAACCAGATGCAGGTCTGAAGCATATTTTCATTGATTTTCGATATGAAAAAAAAGGACCTGGATTTTGATGGAAAATTGCAATTTCTACAGGTAAATGTTACAGCTGATCATCGAATAATTTATGGTGCGGATCTTGCTTCCTTTCTACAAACATTGGCAGCAATAATCGAGGACCCCAAAGACCTTACCTTCTAGTCATTGTGTTGTTACCAACTGAGTCCCAGTCTTAAGATTTCATTATCGTGTTCCCAGAGCATAATATCCTCCAGTAATCAGATTCTTGCAAAGAAATGTTGGGAGTTAATCAAAGTCTGTTAAAGAGGAAAAATCACTTCTTAGTTTTGTTCCAGTTTTTAAACAGCATAATTTTCTTAGTTGCCACAGGTGCTTGCCTTTCCGTCGTCTTGTTTCTTCAGTGCTTTTTTCTATAGTGGATTCGTTCATATTTTTCCATACCATATCCAAACTTCAATCTCGTCAGTTATTTTATTCCTTTTCTCTCTACAAATATTCAGATACTATTTGCCAATTCTAACATATATATCCAACAATAATATACGTTAGAATAATATATAAATTAAATTCTACCATATAAATTAAATGGAGAAAAAAATGAAATATTTTCGGCCATTGTTGTCTTGACTTATATTTGCGTTTTGCATTTCGTTTAAGTTTTCAATTTTCAAGTTGACAGAATGTATTTTCATAAGAGAAAAGAAGTTTAGAGATGTCAAAATTTGCAAGAAAAGCTTATATGAATGTGCTCTCTTCAAATAAATTATTTAGTTACCATAAAATTAGGACATTCGTACCCATTTAATTCATAACGTTGGACTACAATTAATGGGTATTAAACCAGAATATGAAAGTTCTTACATTAAACCACTTGGCTTATATGTTTAATTTAGTATCAAATCCTAATTCAATCCAAAAATAATGTACTAAATATGACGATAAGTTCTCTAGTAATTGAGTACTATCTTCTATGTATTATAGTATAATATATTTAGTATCAATCGAAGGTAACAACATCCCTATATTTATTGTAGGTTTAAAATAATCAATTTTGTCAAAATTTATTAATGTACAGCGTAATATGAGAAAATAATATAAGAGCTCCACGAAAACAACTAAATCTATACAATAAAAACTATCTAGTGGAACTCAATCCCATACTAACAACAAGATCCTTGAACTTTATTAGTGACATGTCTTTTGTTAAAGGATCAGCTATCATCAATTTAGTGCTAACGTATTCAACGACCACTTTCTTGGTTCACTTATAGATAAAAACTTGATGTTGATATGTTTACTCTAATTACCACTCATATTGTTTTTAGCAAGAAAACAACAACTGAATTATCACAATATATTCTCAATGACTTAGAAATGAATCCATGAGTCTAACCTCATATATGAAACTCTTTAGCCATACATCATCTGATGTAGCCTCAAAACAAGAAACAAACTCAGCCTCTAAGGTGGAAGTAGCAGTCAAAGACTGCTTGACTCTCATCCAAGATATGGTTCCATGGATAAACATAAAGATAGAACCTAATTTCAATTTCTGTGAATCAACACACCTAACAAAATCTGAATCTGAGTACCCTGTTACCTCCAAATTGTTGGTTCGTCTGTACATAAACATTTAATCTTTGATCCCTTGAAGGTACCTCAATATTTTCTCTGCAACTCTCCAGTGATTTAATCTTGGGTTACCATGATATTTGCCTAACATTCTAACGGTAAATGTAATGTCAGATCTTGTATAAACTTAAGCATACATTAAGCTTCCACCTATAGAAGCGTATAAACTTTTTTCGTTTATTTCCTTTCAAAATCATTTTCAGGCATTGATCCAAATTGAACCTATCCCTTTTCACAATGGAAGCTACACTAGGTGAACAATCTTTCATCAAAAATCTCTCTAAAACTTTATTAATATAGATTTCTTAAGACAAACCCAAAATACCACGAAATCTGTCTCAATGAATCTTAATGCTAATGACATAAAACGCATCACCCATATCTTTCAATTCAAAATACTTAGAGAGAAATTGTTTCACATCATGAAACAAAAGAGAGAAATTGTTTCACATCATGTAATAAACTCTTATCATTGGTTGCAATTAATATGTCATTCATATATAATACAAGAAAATAAATTTTACTCTCACTAATCTTTTGGTATATACATTGATCCATGATATTTTCTTCAAAATCAAAGGATGAGATAATATCATGAAATTTCAAATACCATTGGCAGGACAATTGCTTCAATCCATATATAGATCTTTTAAGCTTGTAAACCAAAAACTCACCATTATTAGAGGAAAATTGTTCTAGTTGTTTCATATAAATCTCTTCCTTTAGGTCACCATTTAAAAAAATCATTTTCACATCTATTTGATGCAATTCTATGTCAAAATGAGTAACCAATGTCAAAATTATACAAAGTGAATCTTTTCTAGACATAGGAGAAAATGTATTTGTGTAACCGATTCCTTCCTTTTGAATGAATCCTTTAGTAATGAATCTTACCTTGTATCTCTAAGTGTTGCCTAATGAGTATTTCTTTGTCCTAAATACCCATTTGCAGCCTACGAGTTTTGCTCCTTTAGGCAACTTCACAAGATCCCAAACATTGTTATTCTTCATATAATTCATTTCGTTCTTCATGGCATTGTACAATAAATTTGATTCATTACAACTCATGGCTTGTGAAAAGGTTTCAGGATCATTCTCGGCTCCTATAATGTAGTCAGATTCTTATAGCTATACAACATAATTACTAGTAATAGCTTATTTCATTGTTCTAATAGATCTACTTAATGTTGCACCAACATCCGCTTATAGAGTCTGTCGTTTAACTAGTTGTTGAATGCTTTCAAGTAATTCTTGAATAACTGGATCTACTAGATTATCAAAAACTAGTGGAATTTCTTGATTGTCATTTATATTTACAGTAGGCTGTTGAATTTCAATAATTTGTTGTATAAAGTCCATCTGAACTTGAGGATCGTTATGAATGACAATCACCTTATTGTTTGAGGTAGAAAGTTGAGTATCCATATGATCATTATTAGTAACTATACCTTGAAATTGATCCCTCCTACTAATCAAGTTATTCTTAAGAAATTTTGCATTTCTTGATTCCACAATTCTATTGTGATGTGATGGATAATAAAATCTATATCTCTTAGACCTTTCTACATATCCAATGAAATGCCCATTTATGGTCTTTAGATCTAATATCTTCTCTTGTAGATTATAAATTCTTATTTTAGACAAACATCCCCAAGCACGTATATGTTGCAAACTTGGTTTCTAACCTTTGAATAACTTAATTGGCATCTTTGGAACAACCTTGATTGGTACTCGTTTTAATATATACAAAGTCATCTTAAGAGCTTTAGTCTACAAGGACTTAGGAAGTTTGGAGCTACTCAACATGCTCTATTCTATATCCAATAATATTTGGTTTCTTCTTTCTACCATGTCATTCTTGTTTAGAGATCTATGCATAGTATATTGGGCTACTATCTTATTGAATATACCTCGCAAATAGACCAGATGCTTGTCTATCTTCAGCATATCTATCACATATTATGCATGCAAAATTCTTTTTCTCTGCTAGTAAGAAAAATGAGGTGGAAGGATATCACCTATGACGTAGTTTGCAATGTCCATAAATCATGGAATACTTGATTCATTTACCAAGAATAACGTCTCATTAGGTAATTTTTCATTGGTTTCTGCTTGTGGATACAACTAGCTCGTTCTGACCTTAATAGGTGATTAACTTCCATGTTTTTTGCTCCTTTTTTTTTATCCTTAATCTCTATATCAAATTTTTGTAGGAGTAGGATCCACCGAATTAATTGGGGCTTCACATCCCTCTTGGCAAAAAGATACTTCAGTGTTGCGTGATCTATAATCACATCAACCTTCAAACTCCGTAAGTAAAAACAAAACTTGTCACACGCAAAAACTACAACTAATAGCTCTTTTTTGTGGTTGTATAGTTAAGTTGAGGTCCTGTTAATGTAACATCCCACCCCCGACTAGAAGGGTAAAATAGTAAATTGTCATAGGATGAGATTGATAGGGATTAATTAGTATTGTTCATGCATACTA
>JANZLD010000003.1:44032201-44050468 GCA_026413575.1 Erythroxylum carthagenense
CTTCTGAGCGGTGGGATATGCGTCGGAACGACCCACGGGCGTCCCGGTGTGTACTCCACGGTGAGGGGGCGCTACATGATTAGTTTCTTTGAATAGTAGGGTCACACACATCCTATTTTATGCATTAGGAAAAAATAAGTTCAATAGGGTTTCTATGTGTGAATTTTTTTTCATAATTTAGAATTTACACATGAGGGAAATAATCTGGAAGATAGCAATGTAAGCATTCTAATTCATTAATATGAATTGTTTTAAATGAAACATGATGAAATCATATCTAACATGTATACTAGATTTATTGATATTGTTAATGCTCCCAAAAGTCTTTGCAATACCTACACTAATGTCAAAATGGTAAGAAAGTTGCTTAAGTGACTTGCAAAGACATGGAAGCTAAAGTTACAGCCATACAAGAAGCCGAAGATCTAACAACACTACCATTGGAGGAACTTATTAGATCTCTCCTCACATATGAAATAAGGCTTTAAGAGATATAAGAAGAAGAGATTCTCCTAAAAAAAGAATTTAGTATTCAAAGCCTCAAGAGAAGCGGAAGAAATATCAATTAGTGAAAGTGAAGAAGAAGACATTGCCTTACTCACTAAAAAATTCAAGAAGTTCTTGAAGAAGAAATTATCCAAGCAGGACAAGGAAGTATACGTGGTGGTACTAACAACATGTTTGTAAGAGATTTGGAAGGAAAGAAACTCCAAACAATTTACAGGGAAGCCCAGAAGCTTATCTACTCTTATAAAGCTAACAAAAGAAATCATAAGGGAATAACTAATCATCAACTAAATTGTAAAGAATAGTAACAGATTGGCAATTTCTTGGAGAATCTAATACTTCCAAAACTTTTGTAACTTAATTCGTTTCAAACATGTTTTATAATGCTTTCTCTTAGTACTTTTTAGCTAAAATGTAGTGACTCTAAGTTATATGGTTTATTTAAATATAAACTATATAACCTGTAATTATATAGTGTATATTTAAATGTTAATATATATTTTATAACAAAAATAGATATTAAAAAGATCAATTAAAGAATGAAATAAAAATTATGGTTATTGATATGTTGATCACAAAAATATGATGGACATTATAGAGCATATTATGGACATGTTATCAACCCCTATTAAGCTCACAGATGTCAATGACAATAAGTTTTGATCAAAGTCAATGACACGTACTTGAAGACAAGGTTAAGGTTGTAGTGTCAGCAAGTTGATCCGAAGAAGAGATGTAATGTATATAAAAAGCTTTGGTGGTGACAAAGTCTTAAATAAAATGGATATCAATCTCAACATGGTTTAGGTGAGCATGAGAGATTAGATCCATAGTATGGAATGTGTCTCTATGATTATCACACCAAAGCATGGGTTTGAGTAAAGGGAAACCAATTTCACCAAGAAGAGATTTTATCTAACGTAGTTCAGTCGTGGGAAGAGTAATATTTATGTATTCTACCTCAATGCTAGATTAAGAAATAATAGGTTGATTCTTGTCACTCTAAGAAATAAGTGATATGTGTTTAACTGTTGATACATTTAATCATTTACACTTAGCGGTTAATGATGTGAAAATATTTAAGATACTCACTTTAATTCATATATGATTTTAGGTACACTTTGGAAGCAAAGAAATTAAAATGGGTCGAAAGCATGATAATTGGACCATTTTTTGAAGGTTAATACTCACTTCTCTTCATGGAGTAAGAACAAGACAAGAAAATGCCAAGAAAGGAGATATATGTTTAAAATACAAAAAAGATCAAGGAATGAGATGGGACAATCCCATGCACATGAATTTAATGGTTGGTAAAACAAAGGGGGAGTAGCAAGTAGGAAAACATTCAAACAACAAAGCAAGCAACGTGGGTGTTTTAGCAGATGAAGCAAAACAATGTAGCAGCACAGATGGGAAGCAACAATACTTTAAAACTGAAATAACAGGAGTATGGAGAGAAAACGAAGTGTAGAATGCTTGCGTTTCATGTAGACGTTTCGATAAGCTGTCTAGAGGGTTTTAAGGGTGTGAATAGTATGCTTGGATCAAGACATAAATAAGCTAAATAGAACAGTAGCTTGCGAGAGAAAACAGAAGGACGTATAGAAGAATAGGAGGGTTTTGACTGGGTAATAAAGTGGGGGTTGAAGCATTTTCTTAGGACAGAACCATGAAGCACTAGACGTATGACACTGGCTCAGAGGTGACATGGATGCCGACAACCCGGGTTATATGTGT
Source organism: Erythroxylum carthagenense (assembly GCA_026413575.1). Classification (NCBI taxonomy): domain Eukaryota; kingdom Viridiplantae; phylum Streptophyta; class Magnoliopsida; order Malpighiales; family Erythroxylaceae; genus Erythroxylum; species Erythroxylum carthagenense. The sequence goes on from JANZLD010000003.1 coordinate 44,034,446, forward strand.
TTCATTATTTTTGTTGTTTCTTTCTCTCATTAGAACTTGATTGTGTTATCCTATGTTAATTGAACTGGGTTTTGTGTATGGATAATCATATTCTCGTTATTATTCGGTTATTTATGTATGAACCCATTAGATATTGTGAAAAAATTATTTTAATGCGATCATTGAATCATTTAATTGTAAATCCATTGCAAGAATTTTGATATAATTTGTAATTGTTATGTTAAAATTCATGTGTAGTGACTAATGATTCATAATCATCGGGGATAATATAACTTAAGTTAAATGATGCATCGTATGTGGTTGTTGCCTTGATTAATAGATTTTTCTAATTTGTAATGCTACTGCCTAATTAAATCTAGAGATCGTATCCTAGGTTATTCGATGATTAAGTTTAAATAACGATCATATCTTGATTAAACACTACCTCAAGGAAAACTCGGATTAATTATTAACTTACGATTAATAGTTTCTAGGAGAGGTTAGAGAACAACAAATCAATGAAATATGTTTAATTAGGGTGTGGTCGAGATTAAACGAAAGAACTGGGTCCTTACCGAATTCTCCACTTTTATCATTTTTCGTATGTTTTCTTTAATTTTTTTATTAGTCTAGTTTTATTTTATTTTCTTATTTCAAAATCTAAAACCCCTCGTTAAACCTAAACATTAGTTACTTTTATTTTAGAAACTTTACACACACTTTCTGTGGGATTGACCTAGACTCACCACTACTATAATAGTAGGTCTAGTTATTTTATTTTGGTTAACGTTATGTGCTGTCAATTTTGGCACCGTTGTTGGGGAGTACGATGTTTTAGTTTTTGTTTGTGATTTTAATTGGTGTTTTGTATATATTTTTCGTAATTGATTTCTTTTCAATTATTTCATGATTTTTCATTTTTTTGTTTCGGGTTTGACAAAAAAAACTAAAAAAAATTCATGGATGGAAGTGATTTTTTCTTTAACTCTTACTTTCAATCCTATAACCAAGATTGGACTGATCAACCTAACTTTAGTTATGGATAGGATAACTATCAAAATTACTTATATGATAGTTTGCAGGACACACAACAATTTTACTTTGACCATAAACTTCTTATCACACTCAAGTACACCTCTGGATGACTATATCAAGACCTATAATGTTAACCATCTTCAATTTCAATTAGGTATGTAGCAACTTTAAGAGAGTATGCAACCACTTCAACAGAATACCTTACAATTCCAGCAAGATGAAAGGCAATCTTGGTCTAGTTTCCAATATGTGGAGAGTCGACAAAACTTAGTTATCTCTGAAAGAATTGATGAATGTTATGATTGCTAACAATCTCCAATTTCAACAGAGGCTACAATAGCAGTTGCAACAGTTCTAGTAGGAAAGGAGGCATATAATGTCTAGAAACCAAAACTTGTTAAGCCAAATGGGTGAAATGGCAGCACGGATCGAGCACATAGAATAATAATTGGAAGAGGAGCAGTCATATCATCCCAAGGCATACCTATGTACGTAAGTGTGGAAATCTTACAAATTGATGAAGAGCTTAAGAATCTTGAGTGTAATACTTAAGGAATTGCTTGGGTAGAAGAAGTTGAGGAAGAGCTTGATTTTGAGGCCAATTCTCAATGAATTACTTGTGAAGAAGAAGTTAAGGAAGAGCTCAAAGCAGAATATGACACATCATTTAGCTCAAAGGTGAGTATTGAGTTCGTAATTATTTTTGACACTAACTCTTTACATTTACCTAGCATGTTAAAGGAATCAAACATAGAAGAAAAAGGTTAGGAGACATTCAAGATCTTTCAAGAAAGCATAGACTCAGTAGAGATCAAAAGTCTAAGGATAGGGAGGACACTAAATAGGGATGATGATCAATTAGGGCCCTATCTAAAAGACCTCGCATAGAGGAACCACATGTGACATCTGAAGATCACAATTTTGTCATGCGAGGAGGAAACATGGAGTCGAGCTAGCAACCATAAACTAAGACGCTTATTGGAAGGCAATCCAAGGGAAGTAAATTTATTTTCTTTTCATTTTTCTATTTCTTTTTATATGTATGTGTGTTCTTTGTTGGTTTGTTTCTTGCTTGCTTTATGTTTTCAATCAAAATAAGAGAAAGAATAAAACAAAAAAACACACATTTTCTCATTTTCTATTGCTTCTAGGATTATATAGTCATGAGTAGATATTGAATTGACTAAAGAATTTCATAGAAACTTTAACATGTATTTTTACTCTTTTGATTGGTCAATATGCATTATCTTTAGAAGAGTAGTGACTAGTGTTAAACAAAGCCGATGAGATTTTGAGCCTTATTAGACTGACACCTTCATTTCAATCTCATTGTCTTTTAATAATGTACGACCTTCCTGGCATGTACATCCTGATTTTGCTTTGAATTTCTATTCAAGAACATATTTTTGTCACACACATTAACATGGAAAGACTAAGCATTCTTTGTTTTTTGAACTACATTAGCCAAATAGCCTACATTATTGACATGGTTTTTCCCTTATTAACTCCCTTTGAGCTTTATACCTTTCTTTTTGTATAAACCACATTTTATGCTTTTAAACTTAATCAAATGTCTTACCCAAGTCATAAAGTTAGTGGATCATATAAGATTGGTGGGTTTGTGTATGTACAAAAGTGTAAATGTGGGGGTGTACATATGTGTGGGTTGTTAATGTTGGGATGTTTTGTTATATTCTCATTGAAATTCCCATGTTAATGTAATTTCTTTTAATGTCAAAAAAAGAAAGGAAAAAAAGAAAGAAAAGAGAAAAGCATTAGAAAAAAAAAGAAAAAAAAAGAAAGAAAGGAAATGAAAAGAAAGGAAGAAAAAAGAAAAAGAATAAGAAAGAAAAAAAAGTTTTGTTTAAATAAATTTATCAAGGAGGAAGTGCATATAAGTTTGTAAAGTTATTCATAATTAATGCATCTTCCTAAAGTTGTAATGAATTTTTCATTTGAATATGTTGAATATGAGGTAGATGCTGGCTAGGAAGGTTCACTCTTGTGGTTTCAATGTATTGTTGGCATAAATTGTATGAGTGATTCCTTTGAATTGGTATATGCTTTATATGGTTTGTGTGTGAGAGTTGAAATGAGTTGTGAAATCTAAGTCTTGCATTCATCATAATTGACAGTACCTAATTTTGTATGAGTGTGAACTTGTGCATTTGACGTCATATTGAGTGTTGCGTTTGTTTCACTAGCTTTAATGACTTTCATGGTACTTTACCAAATACATCTCACCTTACCTTTGCCCACATTACAACCCTAAAAAGTCATTTGATTCGTGACTTTGCATGTGAATTTTAGTGGCGGAGAAATGAAATGATATGTAAAGTTGTGGATTGTCATGATCATGAATGGCATTAAGTGTACCTATGGATATATTTTAGTTAAACATATTTTTTGAGTCTATTATTAGATTACTCAGTTTTTAAAGATGATGAATGTTGATTAATCATGAGTAAAAGCTTAGAATTTTGAATTCTTGCTTTAATTTTTTAAAGTCATTCATCTTTGCTTATGATTATATATTCTTGGAATATATGAGAATTTAGTAATTCTTTTAGGTCTTTGAGCTTAATTTGGACGTTTTGACTGAGGACGACCAAAAACTAAGTGTGGGGCAAATTGATATATGTTTAATACATTTAATCATTTACACTTAGCGATTAATGATATGAAATGCTTAAGATACTCACTTTAATTCATATATGATTTTAGGTACAATTTGGAAGCAAAGAAATTAAATTAGGTCGAAAGCACAATAATTAGACCATTTTCCGAAGGCTAGTACTCACTTGTCTTCATGGAGCAAGAATAAGATAAGAAAATGTCAAGAAAGGAGATATATGTTGAAAATACAAATAAGATTAAGGCATGAGATGGGACAACCCCATCCACGTGAATTTAATGGTTGGTAAAATAAAGGGAGAGTAGCAAGTAGCAAGTAGGAAAACATTGAAATGATAAAGCAAGCAACGTGGGTGTTTCAGTAGTAGATGAAGCAAAGTGACATAACAATGTAGATGGGAAGCAGTAACACTTCAAGACTGAAATGACAGTATCATGGAGAGAAAATGCTATGTGGAACATCTACATTTCACGTAAACCAAAAAATAAATCAATTAAATAGAACAGTAGCTTGTGAGAGAGAGCAGAAGGGAGGCACAGCAGAAAAGGAGGGTTTCGACTGGGTTATGATGAGAGGGTTGAAGCATTTTCTTAAGAGAGACCCATGAAGGGCTAGACATCCCGACGTCGATTTGGCAGTGACATCGACGTTGACGATTGAGTTAAGTGTATTTCACTATTTTTATTGTTTTTTTCTCTCATTAGAAATCATGTTATCCTATGTTGATTAATTTGGGTTTTGTGTATGGATAATTGGATTGTCATTATTATTCAGTTATTTGGGTATGAACCCATTGGTTATTATGAAAAGATTATTTCAATGCGCTCATTGAGTCGTTTTACAAATCCATTGCTAGAATTTTGATATAATTTGTAATTATCATGTTGAAATTCATGTGTAGCAACTAATCATTCGTAATCATTAAGGATAACATAATCTAGGTTAAATGATGCATCATATGTGATTTTTTCCTTGATTAATCAGTTTTCCTAGGTCGTAATTCTACTAATTAATTAAATCTAAAGATCATATATTAGGTTATTCGGTGGTTAGGTTTAATTAACGATCATATCTTTATCAAACACTACCTAAAGGAAAACTCGAGTTAATTATTAACTCACAATTAATAATTATTAGGAGAGATTAGATGTGGCACCCTAATACACCTGGGAGGATAGGGAGTGCCACATCGGACTCACAAACAAAAACAAAAAACAAACCGATGTAGAAGCATTTCAAAACACACTAAACATTCATTACATAAAATTTCAGAAACTGAAGCAAACATACATTACATACCATAAGTTTAGAAACTAGCCTGTAACATGATTATTACAAACTTTCATACAAATTTAAATACAAGCCAAAAATCAAACTCAAAAAATATTTCTGTCAAAACAAAAACTCAAACTCCATTGGCCATTGCAGTTGAATTGTCCCATTCCTTATAATTCTTGCTCTGAACCTACACGAGGCAATTCCACTGCACTAAGCATATAGCTTAGTGAGTAATAACTAATCTACATTAAAAGTTTACTTTAACAATAAATCAGACATAATACATTCCAGAACAAATTTTATACTTAAAAAACTGCATAACACAAGAGGGCATAAACTCTTCAGAATCAGAACACAATTTAGTTTATGTCAAAATTAAACAGATATCAGAATACAAAATCAGATGACTGCTAAATCCATTTACAGAAGTAGGTAACAGGACTTATACATAAGAGACCGAAGTCTCGACACCAAAGTGTCACAGAAGCAGCTACAGACCCTTCTAAATATGGCTATTTACCCACAACTAGGACTTAACAGATTTAAAAATAGAAATATATGAAATTCAATTCATATATCAATCCATGTTTTGATACCATATATTCAAGCATATCACATTCTTACGGTTTTGTAAATCATTCAATGTTCCAAATCAATAGTAAGCAAAATAGTCAAAGCAAAACTATCAAAATTACTTACTGAATTACTTACAAAATTGACCGTCTAAATTACTTACTAAAGCTCCCTTTTTGCTTATTGCCTCGAAGTCCCGGCAATATCTGGAAGTGGTTGCTCCATGTGTTCCTCTCTAACATTTAATACAAACACATATCACTATTATGCATGATTATGAAATTAGTTATCCACATTCATGTATATTGAATATCTATGATGCATTTTCTTGACAAATTTTGAGTTTCTTATCCTTAATATTGTCACATTATCAATCATGTGAAACCATACTAAATTTCTCAATCCTAACTTATTTCACAACCAACTTTTAGATCTTCTTTACTCAATTATCTCATTAGGAAGGTGAGGTAATTTGATGACACTTCCTTCTATAAAGTTGTTCTCCCAATTCTTAAGTTTCTAAAGATACCAAGATCATTCTAGTTGGTTCTGTACACTGAAAGTTTTACTCAAAAGATCTTAGACTATACTTAAGCTTCATTAGAATTCTTTTCTCACTTTAAATCAGATTCTGAAATTCTTAGAGGCAGAATTAGAATTTAATCTCTTCACACAATTTATATTCCTATGTCTCTACTTTAATTTAAATTAAGAATCATCCCATTCGAAGCTCTACAGGTCAAGATATAAGCAAAATACCAAAGTATGTTCAGTAAAATATTCCAGTTCATACTATTCCAACAAATTCCCTTACTTTGATTCAATCAATCTTTTCCAATTCAATTCAGGAGGCTACCAATGTTTATGTAAAAGTATAAAAATGTGTTAGGAATCTATTGGTTTAAGTCTCATGTAATTTGGAGGTCAAATGAAAATGTTATGGCTAAAAGAAGCAAAGGTGTTCATGGTGAGTCAACCCTCTGGGTGCACCATTATGCTTAAGCATGATGGTGAACTCCCAATCATACCAGCAAAGTCACCGTCATGCTTAAGCACGATGGTGACTCCCAACATACCCAACGAAGTCATTGTAGTGCTTTTAAACCTCCAAACACAGACTATTTCTTCCTCTCATCTCACGATCACGACATCCCAACTTTTTCAACAGCCTTTTTTTTTCCAGAAACTTAACTACAAGTTTGCATTTTCTTCCTCTCTTCCATTTTTCTCTAAATTTCTCACTTCTAGCTTATTTAATGAACACATATAACACTTAAACTAATTCTTCTACTTCCATTTCATCTTTAAACTAATTCTTTTACTTCCATTTCAGATCATCATAACTCAAACAAATCAAAAATCCAAGATTCAATAAAAACATCAAAAAAATTAGAATCTCATTCACACAACTTCCAAATTTCTGCATTTTCTATCTTCTGTCATTTTCAACAATACAAGTACTTCAGATCATTTCATTATCATAACCTCCCCAAAACCTACATTCCATATCATTAAACTCATTTAAAATCATTTCTACCAATACTTAATAGATTCATGCATGTACGTGAAAACAAACTCATGCGTATTTCACACTATCACTGAAATGCTTCATACACTAATCATGCATGTATTCCTTTCTCAACCGTGAAACATCATCAAACTTATTCACAGTACCAAAAACTTAAAATTTCACTTACCTTTCTTTTAGAAAAACCACCAGCAATGAGAGTGAAAAACAAGGTTTAGTGTTGAGGAAAAAAAACCAAGCAAAATCGAAGAACAAACAATGAACTTCATCTTTCTCAACTTGTGATTACGTGTCTAATTAACTCATTGACACACGGCCCCATTGCATGTGAGTCATTTGTCATCCATAAAGAAGTGCTACAAGTCCAAATACCATTAGTCTATTGTTCTTAATATTCCAAACTTTCCAGAAAATTCCTAATATTCCCAAAAATTTCGAAATAATGCCAATAGCCTCCGAATGAGTTTTTTGCAATTTAATCGCATTTATAAATCCATTTTACCTGAAAAATGTCATAATTGCATGTACATTAATTTGTATGTGTCAAAATTTATAAGCATATAACAATGAAATACTCAATTATACAAAGCCTAAAGTACACTGAAATTCCTAAATTTTCTGACCTCTAATATGAGATATTACATTAGAGAACAATAAATCAATTAAATATATTTAATTAGGGCATAGGTCGAGACTGAACAAAAAAACCGAGTCCCTACCAAAATTTTCACTTTTATCATTTTTTGCATGTTTTCTTTAATTTATTTTTATTAGTCTAGTTTTATTTTATTTTCTTATTTCAAAATCCAAAACTCCCCGTTAAGCCTAAACACTAGTTACTTTATTTTGAAAGCATTACACATACTCTTTGTAGGATCGACCTAGACTTACCATTGCTATAGTAGTAGGTTTAGTTATTTTATTTTGACTAGCATTACGATGCTGTCAATTTTGGCATCGTTGCCAGGGAGAGCGATGTTTTAGTTTTTGTTTGTGATTTTAATTGATGTTTTGTATATATTAGTTCATAATTGATTTCTTTTCAGTTATTTCATGATCCTTTCATTTTTCTGTTTCGTGTTTGTGAAAAAAAAATTAAAAATGGATGGAAATAATTTTTTCTTTAACTCTTACTCTCAATCTTATAACCAAGGTTGGACTGATCAACCTAACTTTAGTTATGGATAGGATAACTATCAGAATTACCTCTATGATATTTTGTAGGACACACAACAATTTCTGTGTGGACTAGAAGCTTCTTATCACAACTCAAGTACGTCTCTAGACGATTATATTAAGACCTGTAATGTTGGTCATCTTCAATTTCAACAGTGTATATAGTAGCTTTAAGAGAGTATGCAACCATTTCAACATAATACCCTACAATTCCAGCAGGATGAAAGACAATCTTGGTCTAGTTTCCAAGATGTAGAGAGATAACAAAACTCAAGTACATCTCTAGAAGAATTGATGCATATTTTGAGCCTTATTAGACTAACACCTTTATTCCAATCTCATTATCTTCTGATAATGTATGACCTTTAGAACATGTACATCTTGATTTTGCTTTGAATTTCTATTGGAGACCACATTTTTATCACACACATTAACAAAGAAATGACTAGGCATTCTTTGTTTTTCCAAACTACATTAGCTAAATAGCCAACCCTATTAACATGGTTTTTCCCTTGTTAACTCCCTTTAAGCTTTATACCTTTCTTTTTGTATAAACCACAATTTATGCTTTTAAACTTAACCAAATGTCTTACCCAAGTCATAAAGCTAGTGGAGCATTTGTGAATGCTGACTTTATGGATGTACAAAAGTGTAAGTATGGGGGTGTACATATATGTGGGTTGGTTAATGTTGGGATGTTTTGTTATGTCTTCTTATTGAAATTCTAATGCAGTTTCTTTTAATGTCAAAAAAAGAAAAGAAAAGAAAGGAAAAGAAAGAAAGAAAAGAGAAAAGCACAAGAAAAGAAAAGAAAATGAAAAAGAAAGAAAGAGAAAAAAAGGAATGAAAAAAAGTTTTGTTTAAATAAATTTATCAAGGAGGAAGTGCATATGAGTTTGTATAGTTATTCATATTTAATGCACCTTCTTAGAGATGTAATGAATTTGTTATTTGAGTATTTTGGATATGAGGTAGATGTTGGCCTGGAAGGTTCACTCTTGTGGTTTCAATGTATTGTTGGCATAAATTGTATGAGTGATTCCTTTGGATTGGTATATGCTTCATATGGTTTGTATGTGAGAGCTTAAATGAGTTGTGAAATATAAGTGTTTCATTCGTCATAGCTTACAGTACCCAGTTTTGTATGAATGTGAACATGTGCACTTGATGCCATATTAAGTGTTGCAGTTGTTCATTAACTTTAATTACTTTCATGCTACTTGACTCCAATAGATCTCACTTTACCTTTGCCCAAATTACAACCCCAAAAATTCTTTTGATTCACGATTTTGCATTTGAATTTTAGTGGTGGAGAAATGAAATGATATGCAAAGTTATGGATTATCATGATCATAAATAGTATTGAGTGTACCCATGGATATATTTTAGTTAGACACATTTTCTAAGTTTACCATTAGATTACTCAATTTTTGAAGATGATGAATGTTGATTGATCATGAGTAAAAGCTTAAAATGTTGACTTCTTGCTATAATTTTTAGAAGTCATTCATCTTTGCTTATGATTATATATTCTTGGAACATGTGAGAATGGAGTAATTCTTTTGGTTCTTTGAGCTCAAATTGGATGTTTTGCCCAAGGACGACCAAAAGATAAGTGTGGGGAAGATTGATATGTATTTAATTATTGATACATTTAATCACTTACACTTAGTAATTAATGATACGAAAATGCTTAAAATGCTCATTTTAATTCATATATGATTTGAGGTATAATTTAGAAGCAAAGAAATTAAAGTGGGTCAAAAGCACGACAATTGGACCATTTTTTGAAGGCTAATACTCACTTGTCTTCATAGAGCAAGAAGAAGACAAGAAAAATCCAAGAAATGAGATATATGTTGAAAATACAAAGAAGATTAAGGCATGAGATGCGACAACCCTATGCACATGAATTTAATAATTGGTAAAACAAAGGGAGAGTAGCAAGTAGGAAAGCATTGAAACAACAAAGCAAGCAATGTGGGTGTTTCAGCAATAAATGAAGAAAAACGATGTAGTAGTACAGATGGGAAGCATCAGCATTTCAAGACTGAAATGATAGTAGCAAGGAGAGAAAACACGGTGTGAAACATCTGTGTTTCACACAAATGTTTCCATAGATTGTCTGGAGGGTTTTAAGGACGTGAACGATATGCTTAGACCAAGAAATAAATCAGTTAAATAAAACAGTAGCTTGCGAGAGAGAACTGAAAGGAGGCGCAATAGAATAGGAGGGTTTTCGTTGGTTATAACATAAGGGTTGAAGTATTTTCTTAGGAAAGACCCATGAAGGGTTAGACATCCCGACGTTGGTTCGGAGGTCACATCAACACCAATTTTGAGGTGACACTGACACCAACATCCCGAGTTAAGTATATTTCACTATTTTTGTTATTTCTTTCTCTCATTAAAAATTGATTGTGTTATCCTATGTTGATTGATTTAGGTTTTAGGTATTGATAATCATATTCTCGTTATTATTAGGTTATTTGTGTATAAACCTATGGGTATTGTAAAAAGATGATTTTAATGCATCCATTGAATCGTTTATTCGCAAATCCATTGCTAAAATTTTGATATAATATGTAATTGTTTTGTTGTATTCCAAGTGTAGTGACTAATGATTCATAATCATTAGGGATAACATAACCTAGGTTAAATGACGCATAACATATCCTAGGTTGAATGACGCATCGTATATGGTTGTTGCCTTAATTAATCGATTTTTCTAATTCATAATGCTACTGCCTAATTAAATCTTAAGATCGTATGCTAGGTTATTCAGTGCTTAGGTTTAATTAATGATCGTATCTTAATTAAACACTACCTAAGGGAAAAATCGAGTTAATTATTAACTCACGATTAATAATTGCTAGGAGAGGTTAGAGAACAATAAATCAATGAAATATGTTTAATTAGGGTATAGGCTGAGATTGAACTAAAGAAATGGTTCCCTATCTCCATTTTTATCATTTTTTGCACGTTTTCTTTAATTTATTTTTGTTAATCTAGTTTTATTTTATTTTCTTATTTCAAAATCTAAAACCCTCCGTTAAACGTAAACACCACTTATTTTCATTTTGGAAACTTTATAGACACTCTCTGTGGGATCGAACTAGACTCACCACTGCTATAGTAGTAGGTCTAGTTATTTTATTTTGACTAGTGTTAGTCAATAAGATTTACACCAAAGAAGATGCATTAGCTAAAAGTATAGCAATAATTATTAAGACAACCAGCCTAATTAGCACAAAAATGTTCCTATATGGTAAAAGAAGTGTTATGAGTGAAGTAAATATCATAAGAGGTAGTGGAGCAAAGGTATCACATAATCCATTTGATTGTAGTCTAGTAAATGTTTGTAGCATAATGTTAAAATTAGGAAAATTTATTGACTTCCAATTGGAGGTCAGGTTAGGTAAGAAAAAGGTATTGAAGAGCGTCAATGGTACTTTAATATACAGTAGGATCAGGAAGGGTTTGATCATGATTTTTAGTAAAAGGAAGGTTTGGTGTGATAGGTGTGGTCATATATATGGAGTTATCATGTCCTGTACTATAAAGAAGATCTTTAAGATATTGATTATGGGTAAGTACAATGCCATTTGAAGTGTTGGTTGCTTCAATACCAAGGAAATAGTAAAGTTGACTTAGATCTTTGATGGAGAAGGTGGTTTTGAGATCATAAATGAGGAAGCTAATAGAGGTAAGGGAAGAATCAATGATCAAAATATCATCCACATAGACTAAAAGATAAGTGATATGAGATGGAGTGCAGTAAACGAAAAGGAGTGTGTTAGACTTGGTAAGGGTAAAATAAAGGTCATGAAATGAGATGGAGTGCAATAAACAAAGAGGAATGTGTTAGATTTGGTAAGGGTAAAATAAAGGTCATGAAATTTTTGACAGGTGATGAAACTAAGCATAGGGAGCTTGTTTGAGACTATAAAGAGCTTTTCTACAATGACCAACATATGAGGGATGATGAGGATTTGTAAAGCTAGGTAGTTGAGATATAAATACTAGCTCTTGGAGATGATCATTAAAAAAACATTAATTCATTTAGTTGACGAGCAGGATAATTATTATGAGAGCAAGAGAAAGTTTAATGCGTATGATGGTAGGTTTGACAATAGGATTAAAGGTGTTAGTATAAACAAGACCTAGAATATGATGATATCCTTTGGAAACTAGATGAGCTTTCTAGAGATTAATTGTACCATCAATATTTCATTTAGTGTAAAAAAAACATTTACAACCTACAATATTAATATATAAGGGTGGAAGAACAAAATTTTAGTTTTGGTTATAATAGAGAGCATTGAACTCATCAAACATCACTTGGAACTAGTAGGAAAATTTATTATCTTTGGTAAAAGAAGTAGGGTCAGGAGTAGGAGGGTATAGGCGATGGTAAAATATATGATAAAGTTAGAGAACGTACGAAGACTACGACTGTGTTCACGTTTATGAATAAACATAAATTAGGAATGAGAGGTTAGGAAGGGAAAAAGGGCTTAAAGGATAGGGTTTTAAACGAAAAAAGGTCAAGAAAAAGCGTTACACAACAAAGACAACATAAGAAGAAAAGGAAAAAGAAGAAGTAAGAGGTGAGGTAGCATAAGGAAAGTCATTGTCAATAAAGGGAACATGATGAAAGATATAGAGTTTTGAAGTGTAAGGATTAAAACATCGATAGTTTTGTAGGAAAGGAATATCTAATAGGACATATTTTGTAGATTTTGGAGTTAATGTTGAGAAAATCTTATATTTAATAATAAAGCTTTCAATACATGCAAGTAAACAAATCTTTTCTTGTAGTATAAGAGGTTATCTTTCTTAAGAGGATTATGCAAGAGTTAACAATTTGAACTTAACTTTGTCTAAGGTAACACAAAATTGATTTTGATAAAATTAAATAACAAAATAAAAAATAAAAATAAAACAAAACGATCAAACAATTAACAAGTGAGCTGCCAATAAAACTTGAGATTGATCAAGATTGAACATTTAAGAACTATTCTTAGTCTTGTTGAATCAATTTATGTGTTTGGTCTTATATTTCCTAAGATATTGATTAGTCTCTCTTAAGATCTAATCAATTATCCCTAATTGAATTCAAAATTTCCAAATTTCTAATTTCTTGATTCATAAAACTATCATAACGTCATCAATTAGATCTGAAGCTATCTAATAGACAATTAATTTCACAAGCAAGATATCTCTTTGAATTCAACAATTAATAAAGTCACAAAATAAATCTAGAATATTTCCTAATATGAGTTTAGAACTCCATGAACATGTTTAACATCTTATAATTCCAATTACATATCAATTCTAATGAAAGAAACAAGGGAAAAAGAATAAAAACTCTATTTGCTCCTTGATATGGAAAACTAGAATTTTCATATGCTTTCTAAATCTTTCCACTTTGATTTAATGACGGTTTTTTTTAATGTATTTCATATTCTTATATAGTGATTAAGGATTCTAGGGTTCTTTTTAGGTTTTTCACACTTTATTTGGTTCCAAACATAGCCTCAAACCCTAAAAGAACAAAAAAATTGTGACTAGAAACTCCTTATCACCATCGTGCTCTTTTAGTCACAACCATGCTTCACTTGGCTCAGCCTCTGTCACAATCATGCTCAATTGTGCACAATCGTGACACCTTCAAGCTTCCTCCATCTTCTTCAGTCTTCAATTTCCTGATTTCCAACACTCACAAAGATATTAAACAGCTCTTGAAAAATAAAATTAAGATCCAGTTATTCCTCTAAGTCAAACAAATACTTAGAATACATACAAACATTAACAATAACATAATTCTAAGCCTATATAATAATAATCATCTAATAAATACTTAAAAACACACTTAATCATCTAATAAAACATAGTATAATCTACAACTATCACTAAGTTTATCAAAACGAAAAGAACATAAAAAGGAAAAAATACATTAAAAATACGAAGAAGAGAGAAATTTAGTTTGGTATAAAAAAAACTCATATTTATACATAACTATTACTATACAATATAAAATAAAATTGTATAGATGATATGATAAAATAAAGAATGAAACAAACATTATATTTATTGAGACGTTGTTCATAAAAATATGATGAAGAAGATAAAGTACTACCTATATCTAGTTGTAATTCAATGTATAAATTAATTTTTAATATGTTAATAACCAAATTGCAACTTGTCTTGTGCTCTTTTTGTAACATTATGTTTTCATACTAAGGGCTAAAACCCTAGATTTTTGTAATTGAGAAAATAACGATGAGAGATTAGAAAAATGTATTTCATGCTCATGCATCATGTTAGCATACACACACATGAAATTTGATTATTGCACATATTACAATGAATTAGTCATGCACTCATTTGACATTTTCCAGGTCTAAATGATTGTTTTAATGTGATTATAATGTGAATTATGGATCGTGTGTCTTAAAAATTGAGTTGGAATTTATAAGTAGTGAATTAGAATTTTTGGTAAAATATAAGAATTTTCTAGAAATTAAGGGTATTTTTTTACTAGAAAAAATGCCCAAGTGGCAGAACAATTGATGAATAGTAGTAGAAATAAGAGTTAAATAACAGTGAAAATTTTTATAAAAGATATTGGGATTTAAGGACAAGTGTTATTGAAAATTGGGAGAAAATTGGGTTTAGTTCTTCTCCTTTCAAGACACTACACTTGCCTTTTCTTTAACTTTAATACTCAATCTAATTCATTTCTAAAACCACCAATGATCCATACCTTGACCTCTAAATCATAAGGTGAATTAACACAAGGAAGAATTATAAGATATAACATCGATAGCCTAAGACATTTTTCAAAGGCTATATGATGAAGGGAGCATCTAAGATGTGTGCATTAAAAGTATATTTAAAGCATGCTTTTGATTTTGTCAATTGGAATTTTCTAATCTAAGTTATAAAAGCTATCGGATTCCTTAGATAATTCCCACACTAGATTAAAGAGTGTATATCTACCACCACCTTTAGTATCTTTCTAAATAGTAAACCTACTTAATGGTTCAAAGGTGAAAGAGGGACTAGATAAGGGGATCCTCTATCCCTTTATCTATTCTCAATTTGTATGGAGGTTATAATCAAAATCATTGATTACAACAATACACAAATCTCATATTTTAAGTACCATAAAATATGCAGCAAGCTAAAACTATTCAATTTGGCATTTGCAAATGAACTATTACTATTTCATAAGGAGGATGTTCCCTTTGTTTCAATCTTAATGAATTTCATCAATCAATTCAGCAATAAGATAAGGATTGATGTCAATTTTGATAAGAGCTTTATAACATATTCCAGGGATGCTAACTCTCTTAAGAAGGAACTTGAAAATATTTTTCAAATAAAAGCAGTTAATCCACCTTTTACTTACTTAGGAGTTCTAATTTTAGCCTTAAGGACAACTTACAAAGATTGTAAGCCTCTACTTGAGCAGAATGAGAAGAAACTTAGGAAATGGCATAATAAATAGCTAAGTTTTGTAGGCAAAGTTCTGTCGATTAAAACACTGTTGTGTAACATCTACAATTATTGGATTTCTAATCTATTCCTTCCAAATAATATGACTAAGGATACAAAAACATGTTGAGGAACTTTTTATAGAATGGGGATCCCTACAAAGCAATAGGGCTAAAGTGTCATAGAAGGAATTGTGTTACACAAAGCTATAAGGTGGTTTATAACTAAACTCTATACACTTAACTAATAAAGTCCTTATAGCCAAGAGGATATGGAAACTTTTGATTGATAATGAGAACTTGTGGGTGCAGTGGGT
>JANZLD010000003.1:44082587-44096825 GCA_026413575.1 Erythroxylum carthagenense
CAACGTCAATGCCCGACCAGTCAATCACCTAACGGGCTATCCTACAGACGAGCTACATCTCAGTACTCAACCGATCGCCCCAGATCACGAGTCGTCCTAGACACGGGCCGTAACACTTCTGCATACTCCTTCGACCCTTCTCCCCTCTCAAGCTCAAGGAGTAGGGGGGCTTATGGTCGGGTCGACCGCACAGGGCCCGGACTCAGTCGAGACCACTTATGGGCCGATCGGTCCATTACTACTTGCCACGCCAGGCCCAAGCTCAATCCACATTCCCTGCGGCCTGTCGGCATGGGAAAACTTTCCATACAGAGACAGAAGTCTACGTAAAGACCTAAACCTAGCTGCGAAAGCATATATAAGGTATAATTCTCCCATAACAAAGGTACGCACAATCATAACCTAGCTTGTTCTCTACATTCAGCAGCCTCACCCTCACAAAAAGACTGACTTGAGCGTCGGAGGGGCTAATCGGGACATAACCCCCAACATGCCTTCGTTGTTTTGTAGGTATCTTCACGCCGGATTCATCTCAGAAGGTAGACGACTTATGGATCTCAACGGTAACACACCGTTCAGCCAAAACCTGGCAGAACCATTATTAATTCCTAGCATGTGAACTTTTGGGAGTAGTTTGAACTTCTGTTTTGACTCCAACACAAAATTCTTGTTGCGCTTATAGGGAAAAAATTTTTGTTTAAGCTTAATTTGCGTTCAACAAACTGAAATATACCACTTTAACTTCGTTAAATCTAATTTAACATGTTAAGCCTTGACCCTTTTATCATTCTAATTTGATATTTGAATATGATTTTATTAAAGTTTTTATAGTAGGAACTAAAATATTAAAATGAATTTTAATAAATGCCATCTCCTTTCTTATAATTATGATATAATCATATAAGTATGTATGTTTTCCTTGGATATCACCCATTCAAAGTCCATCATTATTTCCTAATGAATAAATTTGTCAATTTATTTTCATGAAGATAATACATTAAATATCTTTAAAAATTTTGTATATTGAAATTATAAAAGAATGAACAACTCATTTTAATAAAAATAAAAAATATAGTTATTAATTAATTAATCCTAACCACCTAATCTAAGCCAAATTTATGTAAATTTGTTTGGTTTGGTTTAAATTTTTAAATAATTACCTTTGGTTTAAATAAAAGAAACTATTATATCAACAATTTTAATAAAAGCTAACCCAAATCACATATTGTTCTCCCCTAATGATCTTTCTTACAAAAAAAAAGCCAATGCAAGAGATAGAGTAGAAAGAGAAAGCTTCTCCCTTTTGATCACCCTCTGTTGCTACTTTTTTTCATTTTGATCACCCCTCTGTTGCTACTTTTCTTTTTTTTTTTTTTGCATTCACCTTTCAAACTACCTTCTCTCACTCCCTGACTTTCTTCTCATAGTCAAATTAAGAGTAGTGATTGTTGAACTTCTTTATAACAAAGTGTATCTTTGGTTTTTCCAACCCTTCCTATGCTTTGACTTACCATTCAGGAAAAACTGCTTTTCTTGTTTCAAAGTCCCCTCTATCCATTTTTCCTCCTTTCATGGCTTTACATGAATAGTCTGTAGACATTGGGCAAAGTTCAAAGTAGAAGATTCCACCTTTGCCCTCATTTGTTCCCAGCTATAACTACTATAAGCTTGATTAACCTTTAATCTAAATGCTTATAACCTCTTTATGTTGGACCCTGGTTTTCTTATAAATTATTACTAATTGTCTAGTTAATTATTTTTGTTTCGTTTGTTTGTTTAATTTTTTATTTTTTTAGAATTGGGTCATTAATTAAAAATTGGAAAGAAGTGTTAGAAATTAGTAGGCTTGTGTTAAGTGGATTAAAGGAGTAGAGTCATAAAAGACAAAGGAAGGGCAAAATTGGAAAGGGGCAAGTAGGTGAGGGGCAATTTCGGAAGAAAGAGCTAGGAATGAGTCTTAAAATTTGAAGAAGAGTGGGAGATGTCGTGAACAACCAAGGAGGATAAGAAAAGAGAGAAAATGTGAGAGAGAGAGAGAAGAAGGAGAAGAAATTCGAAAACGCTAGAGAAGGAGGAAGAAAATTGTGAAAAGAAGAGAAAAATCAAGCTTTTTAAGGTATGTTCATCATCTTCTTTTTGTTTAGTAAGAAATGGGTTGTGTGGTGAATGAAGGAGTTTTAAAGAGAGAAAGGGATTTTTGTGTTGGAAATGATTGGAGGAAGAAGATGGGTTTCTATGCTAGGTTGTGGGTTTCCCAACCTAGATGGACTATGGGTAGGTTAGGATTGAGCTTGATTTATGTTAATTTCATTTGTTGTGATTTTGAAGTTTTAGGGATGATGAAAATTTGGGAGATTTCCATTTGAATTGGAATTGAATGAAAATTTTGGTTGTGTTAGGAAATCAAGAACAACCTACCCAAGAGCAAGAAGAAGGGCTCAATTGAATTTAGATTTTCAAGAGTTTTAAGGTCGGTAATTTATTTATAGTTATCGTGTAATGGGTAAATATCTTGTGTGTGTATGGTGTGTTGAAATGACTTGCTTGAAATGTGTGAAGTTGAAATTGCATTATGATGTATGATTATGTTATGCTATTGCATTGAGTCATGGCATTTTGTATAAAAAAAAGTATGAGAATATGAGATGGTGAATGATTGAATTAAGCATGAAATTTGATTGTGTTTGGGTGAGAGAGAAACCGTTTCGTAGTCACGTGCACGTCGACATAAAGCCTTCTCTCGGCTGCCCGCTTGTGGCCCACGAAATTCAAAAAGTGGACTCGTTTTGTTTACGGAGTAAACCTCGATTTCTCTGTTTTATTCCACGGAACCCTCGAGCCAATTGCTTAGTCAATTGGCTCACTAAGGAGGTCGATGGTATCTAAATAATATACCAATCTTTCTACAAATATGGAATCTACGAGTTAAGCTGGAGGATATCCAACAGAAATAGGGGCTACTATAGGTGAACTTCCACAACACCCCCTCGAATACTGGTCACTGATGGTTTGAGTTATTTAGCAAACTACATCAAAAAGCCATTGTTCATAAATAAGGTGACATTTTCTAGGTGTAGACTGGGCTACGCACGCATTTGTGTCAAAGTATGCATAAAATAAGAGCTCTTTAAGGAGATCCCTTGAATAAAATCAAGGAGAAAGTATTACCTGATAAAGGATAAAATCAAGGTCTTTTACTAATGAAAACTCCCTCACCTAGTAGGAGAAGGCTTGGTAGGAAGGTTCTTTCTAAAGGGGATTAAGAGGAGCTGACAAACTTTTCGAAATGTAGGAGACTCGAATGAATTTGAGTGCCTCATCGCCCCAAGGTGAAATGCTAGAGATCCAACTAGAGCAAGTTGAGTTAGATTAGCAAGGAAAAAGATTCCTGCTAAGAAAATCCAAACAACAAAAACAATAGTAAGCTTGATTTTAAAATTACTTAAAAAGAGATAGAGGTCTCGTCTCATTGTTGCAAAAAGAGCTTTAAGAAGCAATATATTTGTAACATTTTAAAAATCTATTGCTAAAAATTAATGTAACATAACAATTTTAAAATGTCGACTTTACTAATATGAAAAGGCAATGATAATAATAATTTATTGCTACATATAAGAAAAGGCAACAAAATTAGAAATAGGTTGCAATAAAGTCTTATATATGCAACATCTAGAATTATTGTTATAGTTCTAGTCACCTATTTACTAAAAGCTATTTACTAATGTTATATATTTATTTATATAGTTATTTATTAATATATATTTAAAATATAAAATTTTCTATTTACTAATAATTATTCATAATATATCTAGCTAAATTAAATTACCTACTAATTTCTATTTAGTATAATTAAAACATATGAGTTGATACTATAGGACAAGAGCAAGACATGGAGGTGGATAATGAGGAAGACTAGAGACTCCAAATCCATCTTCTTTGCCTCCACTACCGTGTGTGGTGTGATTCATGGGTTCATTGGGTATTGTGTTATGTAGATTAATTTAAAGTATATCTTTGAATTTTTATATGGCAAGGTTTATCATAACTAACAACAATTAAGTATATATATATATATATATATATATATATAACAACAATTTTAATCATTATTTTAGGTATAAAAATGGGACATATAATATTATGCATAAAAACGTTTAAAATTGCATAATATTATACATCGAATATTCAATTTAGCACTTCTAACTAGGTCAATTTTTTTTGGAAAAATTAAAAATTGATTTTATTAAATAATAGTGAAGGGCAATAAGGCTGGTTGGAGAATAATCTTACTCCCTTACATTAAAAGTGTGATAAAATGACAACACAATGAGAAAACAATGCAAATACACTTAGACAATGAAATGAACCAAATAAAAAGCTTGAATGACAACATATCAAGAGGTCAGTTAGAGAAAATTGGATGGACATGTATCAAGATCAAGCAAAGATTCTTGACAAGAAAGAAGCGTGAAACGACAACGTAGCAGTAAGCCCCCCTCCCTTTGCATATCGATGCTTAAAGTTTTTCCCAATTAGGTTTGGAAGATTCAGAGTTGGTTGACATCGCTACTCGTAACCATCTAGTTGTAGGTAAGAAAATTCTATCTCGATGCATCTCACCTTACTTAAGCTTCCTTTAACAGATTGTTCCATGTTTGCTAGGATCAAATTTAAGCATGATGATCTCGTAGAAGAGCTGCCAACAAGATCAAGCTTATCTAAGTAATAGCCAATTTTATGCTTATGACATTGTTTAATTATAACATTGTTCAGTTTAACACTTTTAAATTTCCACTATTTTTTGGATGAAGTTATTCGACGATGGAGGTCTTCGACAAATGAAGTTGAGCCCTTACTATCCATTCCTTTAAACAGGCAATCGATTACAAATGCAATTTATTTGGTTAATTAGTTAAAGGTTATTTTCTCATTTTGTTTTTCGACCCATCTCTTCCCTTATTAGAACTTCAGATTTTAGCTGATAATTATAAAATGTTTTTTAGCATTCTTGTAGCATTTGTGTAACTACATGAGATGTTGAGAAACTCTTTGTTCTTTGAAAAGCCCTAGTACCATTGCTCATGGGATAGTGGCTTTGTTCTCTCCTCATTTAACTTTCTCATCTATTCCACATCTCCAATCAATGTTACCCCCTATTTCTTCAACTCCAACAATACAAGGCGAGTTTTCTAAGAAAGGCAAGACTTCATCTTTTGATTTGGATTGATCACAGACAACTAGATAAAGAAGAAGAAAAAGAAGAAAACTTTTGTTACTCCATATTTAATTTTTCCCATTGATTTTAAATGTGAAAATGATGAAGTTATTTAGATGAAAACTTGATTGAAAATTACTTCATTGCTTATGTATTGAATATGCTACCTGATTTTATCTGTAATGATTGTATTGATGAAGTCAAATTTTCTCTCTTCATTATTGAGTTTCTTAGCCTAATTTTATTCTGGTCAGTCAATACTATGTGTTAGTCATTTCAAGGAGTAATTTTCCACTTCTTTGACATGCAATTCTGCACTTATTTTGTAAATAGCACTATTTAAAGAATATTTATAAGCCAATTCTTCTTACCTAATCAAGGTATCTCTGGATCTTTACCCTTTTGATATGATGTTCACATATTTATTTACTCTTATTGGCTTTAGGAAAGATATATTTTATAAGGCTTCTGTATGTTCCTATTTATTAGTTGGCAATGAGGTTAGCCATGATTTGGCGATAAGAATGGTTCTACTTTGTTTTTTAGTTAGAATTGTTGGTAGCTAAGAATGTTATCACAAACTTAAGTGGAACATCAAATCCTTACACTATCATTACTTATGGTTCAGAAAAGCAATCTAAGTTAGTTCATCCATTTTTATATACTTTTATTAGCAGTTGAATTTTGCAACTGATGTGATAATGGGACTTTTGGGGCCTAGAAGGATCAACATTTTAAAAAAATGATATTTGAAATTTGATCTAACATTTACCTTTTAGAGAAATAACTAATGGCTCAATCATTATGCTCTAGCTGGTGCTAGTGATCATTAGTTTAATCACTGCCCACCATTTTGGCTTATGTTGTCTAATAGAGTCTATTGTTTCTTAATAGTGAATTTGATATGTATACAGGATTATGTAATATTGGTTCATGTATTTCGGAGCTAAGGATGGAGCTACGGTATACTTTGGCACATTCTTTGACACTATATGGGAAAGCTTCCTTTAGTGACATTGGAATTCTAACAGATTTTAAAATTTTAAGTGATTGTTGTGCTCTTTTTTCCTTTTGCAAGTCAAATGCTTGATTATGCCTTTTATATCAATTTAAGTCATTCCACTCCATAATTTGTCTCTATTGCTATAACAGCTCAATGGTACCTAGTTTAAAAAATCTTGTGTGGGGAAAAGAATTCAATTTTTCTTCTAAACATTATAACTTTTTATATTCACATTTTCTATTTTACATTATATGGCACACGTTAGATAGTACATTAGGGCAGGTGAGATTTGTTTGTGAAATCATTACCCACTGTTATTAATGGCCCTACTCTTGTAATGTTTTCCTAGCTTCTATGGCTTGTCGAAGTACGATACAAACTCTTATTTTTAGTTATATTTCATCCTTTAGATATGTCAACCTGTTTATGAGCATAGTAGTTTTACAATTCTAATTTACATGTTTCTCTTTTTCTTTTTTTGTAGGATTGTGATGATTAGGAGTGGACAAAGAGGTATGTGTCAATGTCAATGCCCCACCCTGTAACTGTCAAAAGCAAGTAAGCAATCATTATTAAGAATAAAAGGTACATCTTTTATTAATAAACGAGTAAGAGGTTTGGCAATTAATGAAAAATCCTTGATAAATCATCGATAGAATTCGACATACCTTAAAAATTCTCTGATCCCTCAGACATTGCTTGGTTATGGAAGCTTATCGATGACTTCGATTTTCACTTTATCCACTTCAACACCATTACATGATATCTTATGTCCCAACACAACTCCTTCCTGAACCGTAAAGTAATTTTTGTACTAGTTTAAGATTGGAGAACTTTGTCTAAATTTGTTAAACATTGCTCAAAAGAATCTCTAAATACTGAAAAATCATCCATAAATACTTTTAGAAAATCCTCAATCATGTATGCAAAAATTGTCATCATACACTACTGAAATATAGATGGTGCATTACAAAGTCTAAACGGCATTCTTTAGTACACAAAAGTGGCATATAGGCATGTAAAAGTTGTCTTGTCTTGATCATTTGGATATGTAAATACTTAATTCTAGCCAAAGTACCTAATGGCTCTTCAAGGTCAATCAAGTAATATACCTTAGACTTAGATTGTCTGGTTTAAGAATTTTCATCCTTAAGCTTCCTTCACATTATGGTTAGATATCAAAGGTAAATTGCAAACTTTTGATAAGCTGAGGTATCTTAACATGCCTAATAGGTGCACTCTTTGTTTGAAAAATAAGGAAAGCAACGATCATCTATTCTTACCAATGTCAATTTCTCTCTAACACTTAGAGATCTTTACTACATTATACATGCTCCAAGTGATTGGAATTCCATCAAAGTTTGGTGTACTACCATTAAACATCCTCATAACACAATCAAGTGGTACTTTTGTGTAGCTTCATCCCTTCTTGTCAAAGCCATTTGGGATGAGAGGAATGCTTGCATTTTCCATAACAGGAGTCAAAAAGCAAAGCAATTCAACAATAAAATTCTTCTACAAATCAGAGTCTATATTAGTCTGTACCAATTCAAATATCATAACTTTGAGTTTTGTACTAGAATTTGGAATGTATAATTTGTAACAATCTCTAATTTTTAAGAAGGTTGATTTTGGGCCCTTTTTCTTAATGATATGCCCTTATTATAAACTCTTGTTTAGCTCTTCGTAGCTTTTTGTACATTTTAATTGCCTTTAATGGATAAATTTGTTACTTTTTTCTCAAAAAAATTGAAAGAACCTTGAGCATATTGGAGAAGTTTGATAGAAATAATAAAGATAACTGCAAATCCTTTTTTATAATGACTTAGACTCATAATTTAAAATTACCATGGTCAGATATCAAACCTTAAAGGATCTAACTGCTTCTAACTCAAATTAAAAGCCTTTATGTATTGAGTTTCTCAAGTTATAAGTGATTTTTAATTGAAATCGAGACTATTCACTTCCTACTTCTTAGGGTCTTTAAAGTAAATATGTGCATAAACAATTGAATGAGTTCCATGTACTTAGTATAAAGCCAAAAGGGATAATGAAAGAACATATTAAGTTAAAAGATTTTTCTTTATCTCTAGGAGATTCTACTAAAAATTTATTGCACCACCTACTATTGAGTTTAATCAATTTGTCGAATGTTATGCAAAATATGTTTCTACAAATATTTCCTTACATCCTTGGCTATAAACATAAGAAAAAAAATATCTGGCATAAGTTAGTATAGTGGAGAGACTTTTTATAAGTACAAGGAGCGCTTTAATAAGCTTGTGTAATTTATCCACACCATTATAATAGCAATAAACTCTTAACCAATACATATAAAAAAAGGGTTGCCTCTAATGGAGAAAAATATGGTATATGTTATAAGAGGAGGAGTACTTATAGATAAAATCCTTAAAGCTGCCAGTTTTTTCATTTTGAATATAGCTACAAATCCCTTTATTAGCCAACATTATCTAACCTCATCTCTCTTTTTATATAAATGGTTATAGGAATGAATGGACATTAGTTAAATTCTTATGAAATATGGGCTACTATAAGGCACCTAATTGATATATGTTCTACACTTCAAGAAGGAGAAACTAAGCAAGCCAATGCAACTGGTAATTTTATAAGACCATAAAGGTAACATTCCTTATCTAACATAAATAACCTAATTTGGAGTAATCATCCTCACTTCAGCTATGGTAATAGACAAGTAAGACCAAAATTCATCTAGAGTAGGTAGTAAGGTTTCTAACTCAAACAATAGGTCCTTTAAAGCTAAATTTTGAAATCTTCTTTTCAAAAAAATTTAAATCATTTATATTGAATACCACACAGTTTTAAGAAGAGATAAGATCCATATTAAGATTTTCTGACATAAAAACTATAGTATTTATAATTTAAAGAATCAAGTAAGATAATTGGCAATTGTGATGAATCATTCAGAAACCCAAATTTGAGGGAAGTTTCAACCCTAAATTATTTTCAATCTAAAGTAAAATGTTAGTGCAATAATGATAAGAAGCAATAAGGAAGTTTTTGGGGAAAAGAAAAAAAAAAAGAAAAGTCAACCCCTAGTGGAAATGAAAAAGTTGCAAAGAAAGAAGGGACAAAAATTAAATCCAAACATAAGTTCATTCTTTTCTTTAATATAAATTAGTTCCTCCTTTCTAGCAAGTTAGCAAAAACAAAGCAAGATGAAAAGGATAAGGAAATTTTAAGAAATTTAGTAGATTGGATGTTAAAATACAATTACTACATGTAATTAAAAAAAAGTTCCCCAAGTATGCTAAATTTGTAAATAATTATGCACTAATAAGATAAAACTTGGAAGGCAACGAGAAGCTAAGAATGGATCGAAATGTTTCAATAGTCTTCCGGTGGAAACTTTCACCTATATGCAATGATTATATGATGATAATTATTCCTTGCAAGATAGGTAAAACCATAATTTACAGAGGTATTATAGATTTAAGAGCTTCCATTA
Organism: Erythroxylum carthagenense; assembly: GCA_026413575.1. NCBI lineage: Eukaryota > Viridiplantae > Streptophyta > Magnoliopsida > Malpighiales > Erythroxylaceae > Erythroxylum > Erythroxylum carthagenense. The sequence goes on from JANZLD010000003.1 coordinate 44,092,293, forward strand.
TTGTTCAGCCATAATCCATATATGCATGTTAGATGTAGGACCATTTAAAGAAATAGGTGTTATTATCTAACTGCTTACTCATATTAATATGTACTATAAAGGGGTGGTAAAATAAGTTCTATTATAAGCTAATAAGTACTTTCAACTAATTTTTACATTTCGGATATAAAAGATGACTTGTCACCTAACTTTGCACTGATTATGTTGGGGAGACAATTCCTTAACATAGTTTATATTAAAAGGTACTAAAATGTACATACATAATGGTACCTTTAAAATGGAATTTGATAGTGAATTAATTCATTTTAATATTTTTAGCATCATCAAACTCCCAATAATGTTAATTCTATAAGTGTTATTAATACTATTGAACTTATTAATTTTCTATTTCATGAGGTTTTTGAGATGGAAGATAAGGATGAAATAGAGGTAGTCTTCAACCAATGTATTGAGTTGGAAGAAGGTGAAAAAAAAAGGAAGCAGTGAAGAAATAAAGGAGACTATGGAAACTTTACACTCCTATAACTTAATGAAAATAAAATTTCTTTCACAAAAACAACTTGACAGTCACATAAAAGTATCACCTTCCAATTTTAGGCCCCTATCCTAGGGTTTAAGCCATTATCATCTCATTTGAAGTATCTATATTGAGAAGAGAGAGAGAGAGAGAGAGAGAGATTACATATAGTCAAGAAGAGTTGCTAGTTTAAAGGTTAGGAGATTGAAAGGAGGCAATTGGTTAGACTATATCTGATACCAATGCATTGTCCTTCCATATGCATGCACAGAATTTTCTTTGAAGAAGGTGCAAAACTAATAAGCAAAGCACATAAAAGTTGAATAACCAGATGAAAAATATGGTAAGAAAGAAAGATGTGTTTTTTCCCTTAAAATGTATTCTTTTACACCTAGTTTATGCTTATGCGAACTCATTATTGTTATATCTTAATTTAAGATACATATGGAGTTGTTTAGAGTAAAATGATATTTAGGCAATTATGAATTATATCAATAGTGCAACTTGCTTTAGAAAATCTCCCTAATGTAATTTATAAGATGTTATCTTAGAGGTAAACTTTGCCAAAAATTAGAGGTATTTATAAGGAAAAGCATAAAGAGAAAAACAATTATTGACTTAAAAAATCCTACCACTCAACCACTTTCTAGCTTGTGTTTTTCTTGAACAACCTAAAAGAAATACACAATTTGATATATGAGATGAAAGATGGTTGTATTGTGGGGAGATAAGTTTGTAAGAGATACAGAACTTAAGATATGCTCATGTCCTATCCTATACACCTTCAAGAAAACATAAAAATACACATCTTCAGGGACGGATCTAAAAAAGTTTTTGAGTAGGGACAAAATTTTATTTTTAACGAGGGCAAATTTTTAAATGAAGCAAAATTTTATTTTTTTATGGGATCAAAAATTAAAATAATAATTTTTTATATGAAATCTTTTAGAGGCAATGGAGGCAAGTGCCCCCACTTGCCCCCAATGTGGATCCGTCCCTACACATCATAGAACACAAATGTGTCAATCCTTATGTTATTCTTTAGAAAAAAGAAATAAAAAGATATATAGTATAGGAAATCAGTGTTTCAATATTTTTTCTATTATTAGAAAAAAAAAAGATAAACAAAATGAGACATAGTCAAGTCCTATATCATATTGATGGTAAGGTTAAGTGGGTCACCCTATTTAAAGAGTTTAAAAAATTATATTTTTTGGAGTTAGTTTTCATATTCCATCTTTATAGGATTTAGAGAATAGGTAATTGTGTCTATTTTCTTTCCTCTTCCACTATTTTCCAACGTCCATGGACATGCATGGCTAATCTCTTACACTTAGTCAAAGGAAACTAGCATCTTAGGATGCATTAAATTATTAGATTTGATTTTTTTTGTTCAAATTATATATCGAATATCATATATTCTTCTATGATTTTCTTACTTAATTGTTAAGAGACCTACTAGTTTATTATTTAATTCGATTTATAACTATAATAGATATTAAATTTGTGATTTTTTAATTCTCTACTGTATAAAGAAACTAGGTTTTAATGAATTTTTACACTAAAGTTCTGAAATCCTAAGGATAGAAAATGACTAAATTAAATGCAAACACTTGTTTTTATGTTACTATACTTTACTGATCTTTTTAGTTATTTAAGTAGCTACTAAATTGAATTTATAGTGTTAAGAAAGGTTTCTTCATAAGGTTAATCATATTATTATTCTGTCTAATTAAGCACGATTAAGAAATGTAAGTTCTTTCAAACTAGTGGTGCGAGAAAGTCAAGACATCCTCTAGGAGAGCAAGCGAGAGTAGCATCCTCCAGGAAACCTACCTCTAGATTTGACGTCCTCCAAGAGACCCACATCTAAACTTAACAAAAATTAACGTGCCAATGGCGAGAGCATAAGCGACGCAAGACCCACCTCTAGATTTGAAAAACAAACAAGATCCAGTCTTAAGAGCAAGTGAACGTGGTGAGAATAAGAGCAGTGGTACCATGGTGACCCACCTCCAAATCTAAAGAGCAAGCGAGAGGTGTGACAATAGGAAACAAACTAAAAAAAGAGACCCATCCCTCCTGGAGCAAAGTGAGTGGTGAGTGTCGCTATCTATACTACTGACTCAGCTCCAAATAATTAAGACCCAAGTGAGCTTCGGTAAAGCTAAGACCCAGATCTCCTTATTAAGACCCATGCGAGCTCCATCCGAGGGGTTTGTCAAAAATATGCATATAAAAAGGGGGTAAGTTCGCCAACTTTAGATCCCCATAAACCCTCCCCTAATACTAGTTCTTGGATAAAGAAAATTCAATTATAGCATCCTAAGATACACCTGAAATATTACTCAGACGCTACAAAAGATAGTGTCGTCAGTTCCTTCAAATCACCTGTACCCAAATTTCCTATGCCCCCTTGAGAATAAATGGCTTGGATGTAAGGCGAATAGTGGCACAGGGGATTTGGGTATAGAAGAATACATCTCGTAGTCAATCAACCAATTGAATTGTTGCAAGCTGGATAAAGAGCTTGGTCTATTGCCTTAGTTGGTTATTTCTAAAATAAGAGACCCGTATTTTCAATCATCAAAGCCTGGGCACTGAATGATGGGATAAGAAAATTAAAAAAAAAACTTTACTAATAGATGATGCACTATTTTGTTTAAATTTGTTGTTGATAGTAATTTAAATAAAATATTAGAAATGGGAATATGGAATATAGGGGCCAACTCCTGTTTATTCAAAAGTGGAACTTAGGATGACATTTGATAGGGAATGTGTGGAATTTTTTCTTATGTCAGTGTAGTTTCATAATTTGCCCCTAAAATTTTGGACAATTGAAGGATTGAGTTTTTTAGGAAGCTCTTTAGGTAAGTCTCTTTGTATGGATGCTCAAACATCCAGAATGAAGTAGATTAGGTATGTAAAAATATGTATGAAGGTCAAAAGGAATGTTATACTACCTAATCATTTACCAATTCTCAAGTTGGGTGAAACGTGAGAGATTTAAAAATTTGAAATTAAGGTAACATATTCCTGAAAGCCTCATAATTCAACTAAGAAATGGGTTCCTATTAGAAAATTTTTTCAAATTGGATGACAAGATGAATTATTGGGGGTTGAATCTTCTCTAATGGATAATGACGAGGCTGTGGGTGTGCAAATTTTTGTTAATGAGAATCTATGTAACTCAGAAATAACTCCAAATATTGAAGATGGGAAACCCAATATAGCATATAAACACATCTCTTCGTTAAAGGAACTTGATTATCAGGAAGATATAACCTTTACTCAAAATTCACTATCAGTGGAAGAAGAGCTAGACGATGAATCTAACTTATTTGATAATGATCCAACAAGTAATATGTTGCTAAGACAACCAAAGAAAGACATAATTGTTGAGATAGCATAAAATTTTCATGAGCATTCCCCTAATCCCAAAAGAAGATTAACAAGATGGAAAACCAAAAAGAAGGGGTATTTCCCTTAAATGATCACTCTCATATGGAATACAAGAGGGTTAAATGACCCTCTCAAATAGTCCACAATGAGAGAATTGGTAATGGATTGGAAGTCAATTCTAGTAGGCCTCCTTAGGACAAATTAAAAGCTCCATGTATTCATAATGGACTGTCCTTTTGGGAGCTCAGTGGAAGACAATTACTAATTATATACATCATTGCACTTGTTGGATTATCTACTTTTCAAAACAGATGGGGTGACTCATTGATGTCTAGTGAAGTTCAAGGTGGCTCAAGCAGGTAATCTAGTAAATTAAATAAAAGCAGCTTTTATTGCCAACAACTAATAACAGACACTTGGCCAACTTGATTTGGTATAATTAATTGATGTACTCCAAGTTGATTTGCTATAATAAATTGATGTACTCTATTTTGCGATTTTGCTTTTATAGCTAGATTAAGTGACTCATTGTAATAATTGTTAAGTCAAACCAGACTTCACGTATTAAATAATTTTGATGACAAACAAAGAGAAATATACAAATGAAAAGTAGA